>PVKE010035801.1:0-16708 GCA_004027555.1 Craseonycteris thonglongyai
CAGGGGTCTCCAAACTTTTCAGCCCACGGGCCGCATTAACTATCAAACAGCAGTTTGGGGGCCGACTACACACTCGAGGTCCAAATAAAAAAGAATCAAAACATAGATGTTGTTTTTAATTATTTATTTAATATTATTTTATTCAGATAAAAAGGTCTCCACGGGCTGGATGAGAGGACCTCTTGGGCAGCATCCAGCCCTCAGGCCTTAGTTTGGAGACCCCTGGTCTAGGGTGATGCTCAAGTAGTCAGTCCATTGACCACATTTTGTGAAACCCTGGCCTAGAAACTTGGCATCTGATTAATAATCCAAATGATTCTAGGAGGTCAAATTCTGCAGGTTAATCTACATTATTTTTTATGATAAAGAGGCTATGCAGGTTCATTAGAATTTAGTATTAGTTCTAACCAAGTTACCATTAAGAAGAGCTTCTACTCTGTTCTCAACTGAAATCCTGAGCAATAAACAGAGAAGTGGTGTTATCAGTGCAGAATTTAAGGAGAGGCCTTCCATAAGCATGTTTCTGTTTTGGGGAATGTGAGAACTGTTCTGATTCCCTACAGCCCTGCCCTCACCACTCACCACCATCCCACTTCTTTGAGAGAAACATATTAGTACTCGGCCAGTCACAATCTATAGTATGGTGATCTGATCTGCCATCCTATTAAGCCCACCATGCATGAACTGAGTAAGCTAGCCCCCTCTATGTCCCAAAAACATTATTCCCAAATGTGATATCATTTTAGACTAGAAGAGACTGATCAATTTCTTGGTGTTGCCTTGGGATTTTGATTATACTCCTGATATAGTACCAACCATGATACAGCCAAATGAAACATGCCCTGCCTCTCTTTCACCCAACCAGTGAGCAACTTAAGTGACAAACAGCGTATCTTGTTCATTTTTGTAACCCCTGGCCCAGTAAGCACGTGATAGATGTATAGTAATCACATACACAGAAAAAACATCACCCTGCCCAGTTCTGTCCTGAAGCTGCTACTGAGCACAGTCACATGTTGCCAAAGAATGTACAGAGATGGAACCAACCAAACCAGAGAACATGCCTAACACATTACGAGGAATTGGAAGCAGAATGAAAAAGACAGATCTAGAAAAGTTAAAAGGATGATCAGAGACTGTTTTCAATGAGATGTGCAGGAGAAAGAATTCAAGTACGTAATAATGTGGTCAATCAATCAAACAAAAGTAACATCTCACATAGCAATAAGAAACTTGCTTTAAAAAGTATGAGTCTTTTTTCAGAGAAAATAGTAATAGTCATAGGAAACTTAAAATAATTTTAATTTAGTAAGTTTTAAAAGGAAACCATGTAAAATACTAAACATAAAATATATAAAAATTAAGAACAGAGAACATAAAATTTAAATATAATTAACAAATAGTAATCAATGAAGTATAATACTTAAAATCTTTAAATGTATACTTGCAGTCAAATAAGTGAAAACAGAGGAAAACTCACTACTATGTCCATTGTGTTTACCAAATCCAGGTGCTATTCTCTGTGCTTTATAGGGATTAAGATGCTTATTATTTTCAATAATCCTATAAGGTAAACATACATGTGGTCCATTTTATTGATGGAAAAACTAAAGCACAGAAAAGTAAATTTACTTGTCAAAGATCTCCCACCTAGAAGAGCAGGTGACAAGATATGAAGTTAACCAAGACCTTTGGTTCCCAAACTTTTGTTCTTAAATCCTGTGCTATTCCATTTTTCTCAAAGAAGAAAGAAACAGTACGAGAACAAGTAGAAGGGGGAAGAGAATGGAGAAGAGAAGGAAGAAGAGAAGGAAAAAGAGAAAGGAAAAATAAAATTTTTAAGGTTCTTTAATATTATGTAAACTTCTTGAGAATATATCCATTATATTTGAGGTATCTTTTACACCTGGAGTACCTAGCATGATGCCTTACTCATCATTATAACAGCAATAGCTAATACTCATTAAGTACTTAGTGGGTAGAAAAAAATGAGAATATTTATAATGACAATAATAACCATAAAAGCTAAATGCCTTCGAGAATTTATTCTGTACCATGCACATTGCTAAATATTTTACATGAATGAGCTTGTTTAACCCTCAGATGAGCCAGGTGGCCTTGTGACATTGAACAAATTATGAAAACCTATAACCCCATAGATAGAATATGGAGTTAATAACAATATCTACATCAGAGTATTTTATGAGACTAAATGAATTAACATAGGTAAAGTGTTAAAAACTTACAGTAATGTAGTGAGTTCACAACAAACTTAGGCTGCTCTCATTTATTATTGGTACAATTACTATTATTGCTGTTTTACAGATGAGGAAACTGAGACATGTAGAGATTAAGAGGCTTGCTCATGTTCTCAGAGCTTGGAGGTATGGAAGCCAAATTTGGAGGCAGTCTGGGTGAGTCCAGAACCCTCCATAAGGGCTCAATACATATCTGTTGACTGCATACAGGCAGGAATGAATACATGAGTTGAGGAAATATGGGCAGGTTAAAAAGAAATAAGTTAGGCAGAAATGGAAGACAGAAGAAAATGAAAAACTTGGTGATAAAAAGGAGCAGGGAATTGAGAGATAGAGAGGAAAAGACTAAGAAAGGTTAAGGAGATGTGACACAAAAGAAAAAAGAGAGAGAGAAGTTCATTACAGGAAATTCTCACATAATAGTGAGGTCATTTTCTTTTAATCACAAGCTGCAATTAATTTAAGAGTGAGCATGCTGAAATATTAGAGATCATACTGAGAAAATTAAAAGCAACATTAAGCACAGTCACCTTGAAGTTGGCAAAACTTATTCGATAACTGGGCAAAGATAATAGAAAAAATATCTGGTGACAGGGCTCCAGGATCAAAGGAGATATAATACCTCTAAGATACAATGTTTCTAAATTTATGTGCTCTGAGGAAGCTCCCCCTGCCACGTCACTTTTCCCTTCAATGGGACAAATGAGAGTTTTGTATTTTGAAAGATCTTCACAAAGCAATTCCTCACATGAAAAAATAAAATAAAATAACTGCTCTGTATTCAGCGGAGCAACTGAGAGGAAAATAGAGAGGATTAATCGTTCTAAGATTGGAGTCTTCAGACAACTACTGTGGGGGTTTACAGACAAATTATATGGAAACAATTGCAATAACCAGTAATAACTTAAACTTGTAGTGATGCCAATGAAGTTATATGATTTTCTTGGGTACTTAATATTGAGAGGACGGCCTGAGATGCTGCTTATTAAGTGTGTGGTATGGTGTCACATATATAATAAATGCTCACTTAATTCTGTAAGCTGTTTTTCTCCTGGTGCTGTAAACAGCAGAAATAGAGACTGCCTATTCCCCACCCTCATAGTGAGGCAATAATAAGCCAGGTTCACCAAAATCAAGCCATTTAAAGTGCTAGCAACTACAATGTCAAAATGGTAGGTTATGGAGTTGTGACTGAGCAATAGTGGAAATGAAGTCAGAGCTATGTTGGCTCCTCAGTGAGGTTGCTGGGAAATGCACAGATGGTTGTAAACAGAGAAGGGAATTTCTCTGTGTGTGGCAACAATTCTGGGTAATGGAGAAGAACAAAGTGCTGTTATAAACAAGGGTTGACACAGGGGAAGGAAGACATGATCCCTCAGGCAGAGGTAGCTGTGAAGTTACAGGGGGTGATGGCTACAAGTACCACGAAATAGACAAGGATAATGGAAGTACTCCAGAAGAAAAGCTAGAAAATGGCAGGTGAATGATTAGTAATGCTGCCAAGAGTCCTAAGGGAAACGTGAGATTAGGAAGTGACAAGGGAGGAAGGAGTGCCTGGCTGAACGGTAAAGAGAGTGGAGTCAGTAGGAAGGCTGGACACTAGAGAAGTAAGCACAGTTTGCTGAAGGAAGAAGATAAAACTGTGTTCTAGTTGGAGCACTCGGGGGCGATAAGAGAACCCAGCAAAGAGCGATGAGATAAGGGATCTGAGTGATGGTGAAGACAGAAGTGGTGATGGGATGAGGAAATGAGAAATTCTACTTGAAGAAGGCATTGAGTGTAGTAATAAAGTGAGAAAAGTTTAAAACAGTGAGGTTGAGATTGCCAAATTGTCCTTTTACTTCTATGTAACCTTGCAGCCCTTCAAAGAATAGGCATATTTTGTTACAATTAACATAAACACTTTCAAAAAATGTTTTGATATTTAATGGTTTTAAAATCCATTTGATTAAATGGATTTTAAACAATGTTCTTCGTACAGTACAATCACCATGAGGCTAACGATTGCTTCTGTTTTGTTGCCTACACTATTCTCACTGCTTAGAAGAAGTCCTGTTGTATATAGAAATTCAATAAATATTTACTATCCCATGGGGTTTAATATTTTTTAAAAGCCACTTACTACCAGTACTCTTTGAGATAGTAATAAAAACCACAATAACCCTCAGTAACTGAATGTTTCTATGTGCCAGGCATATGTAAGTTGTGCTTCCTTTCACTTAAGCCACACTTTAATCATAAAGAGTAACTATTAGCATTCTCATTTGCTAGTGAGAAAACTGAGGCTCACAGATATAAAATAACTCGTGGTAAGGATCTCACTTTTCACTTTATTAAAAAAAAGGTTGTAACGGGATAAGGAAGAGACTTGGAAATTGTCAAGTTCAAGATCAGAGTGCTCCACCTGAATTCTACTTCCATCTGGCTTTCACCATAAAGGCTGTCGGACAGCTCCCAGGACAGTCCTTCATCTACCCCATACCTGTGCCACCACTGGCAAGAAATACAATGTTTCACAGGACCTTCTTTAATGCTCACAGCACATCTATGAGGGAGGCATCATTTTCATGAGGAAACTAAAATTCAGAGCTAGTAGGAAAAACATCCAAGGTCATTCAAATAATAAATAATAGAATACTGAGCCAGAACTTGAACCCAGTTCCGTATGAATAAACATTCTAGGCTTTTCTTTTTCTATATTATTATAACTTCAGGAAAAAAGAAAAACTGTTTATGCTGAACTCATCAATAGCTATGAGGTCTCTTATACTCTTAGAACAAAAAACTTTCTCAAAATAACAAAATAAGGTAATTTTAAAAAAGATTCCAGGGGGATGCTGGGATGGCTCAGTGGGTTGAGCGCTCATTTTGCAGCCCTGGGTCAGAGGATCAAATCCCGGCCCCGGTCCATGCGAACCCATATGCTGAACTGGGGTGTGGCCCCAGTTTGGTTCTCACTAGGGCAAGCCCCGGGCCAGGTCCCTGCCCAGCTCAGCCCCGCCCCCACCTGTGGAATGAAACTATGTGGAAAACTGATGATGTGCAACTATGGAGACTGTTCTGGGCCCTCCCCCTTCGCTCTGTCTCTGCCTCTCTGTCTCTCTCTGTCTCTCTCTCTGTGTCAAAAACAATAAAAATAAATGTTAAAAAAATGATTCCATTTGGCATTTACTCTCAAGTATATAATTATATGTGGGGTAAGTGATATTACTTGAAACAACAAAAACAATTAAAGTTATAATCCAAAGTAACATTTCAGTACATGTAATTTGCTTAGTTAATGAACTCCTGTGTTTTAAAAACATACTGTGGTGTAGAGGAACTTATGAAAGCAATAATGAGGAAAACTGTTTTCTGTAAATGTAAATAGAAAGGCACAATAAAAAAATGGAAACAAAATAACCAAATGATTCAGTTGTTGAATATATTAGTAGACCAACTTTAGAACATTACTGATATTCTAAACATAAAAACATATTGGAAACTATAAAATTGATTAATAATTGTCTGGTAGCTTGTAGAAATTATCTTCATTTATATTTCTATTGTTGTTTTAAACTGTTTTAAGAATTTTTGGTATACATTCATTACAAAAGTTTAATCCTATAATTTATCATCTTCTTCACTACTACATGAATATGATTTTTTTTTTTTTTAATTGATGTAAGGTTTTCCATTAAGCAGAATTTTGGTTAATTTGTAGTAATCTTTATTTATTTATTTTTATTGGTTTTTTTTTGACAGAGAGAGAGAGAGAGAGAGAGAGAACTGAACTGGGGGAACTCCCCAGTTCAGCACATGGGTCCGCACGGGCCGGAGCTGGGATTCGACCCTCGGTCCTCAGGGCTTCAAAGCAAGTGCTTAACCCACTGAGCCATCCCGGCTTTCCCTATGATTTTAAAATAATGTTTTACAGATAAAAAGAAGATATTATAGTTAATACATCTGTACCTCCATAAAAATAGAAATTAGTTTGGCAAAGAAAGTACATTTATATTAAAATATTAAAAATTAAGTGTAATGTCATGAGAAAAGCCATGAAGTTAAGCCATTCATCACACAGATTTAATGTGGCATTGTCTTTAATATAGGTTATTTCCTACAACACTAAACCTAACATCAGAAAGTCCTCATTGTTTGTTTTTTTTTAAGATTTATTTTTATTGTTTTTGATAGAGAAATACAGAGAGAGAGACAGAGAGGAGGGGGAAGGCCCAGAACAGTCTCCACAGCTGGACATCATTGGCTCCTCCACACACTTTCATTCCACAGGTGGGCACAGGGCTGCACAGGGCAGGAACTGGGCTGGGGTCTCACTCCAGCGAGAACCGAACTGGGGGCATTCCCCAGCCCAGCACACGGGTTGGCACGGGCCAGGGCCGGGACTCAATCCCTGGTCCCTGGGGCTGCAAAGTGAGCGCCCAACCCAATGAGCCATCCTGGCTTCCCCAGAAAGTCCTCATTCTTAATATACCCTTACTTCAATGTTTAGGCAACTGTACTCAAATTTGGAAAATTTTATTAAATTATTCTAATAAAAAATAATTCAGATTTTGTTTATCCAAAAGCAATTTGCCCTTAAGAAGTCACTATCGGGGAAGCCGGGATGGCTCAGTGGGTTAAGCGCTCACTTTGCAGCCCCGGGGACCGAGGATCGAATCCCGGCCCCGGCCTGTGCGGAACCATATGCTGAGCTGGGAGCTCCCCCAGTTCAGTTCTCTCCTGTCTCTGTATCTCTCTCTCTCTCTCTCTCTCTCTCTCTCTCTCTCTCTCTCTGTCTAAATAAATAAATAAATTAAAATATATTAAAAAAAAAAAGTCACTATCAACTTCTTGAGCAATGCTTAAATATATACTATCAAGTATTTATTACCAAATATTTAGATCAATATATTTCATTTCTTAACATAAGTTTCAGAATTAAAAATTAGGTGACTGGTTCAATCTCACACATCCTATACCTTAAAACAACCATGTACCTTACTAAAATATCTGTTTTAATCTTCCCCAAGTGAAATTTCAGCCACAACATACAGTATTACAAGAAGCATTTGCAAATACTTGGCTTTTCATCTATGTAATTCAACTCTTTATATCAACTACACAGTTCAACTATATATGTCAATCATATATGTTAAATAGATAATACAAAATATAGAAGTATACTTTCTATAAATATAGTTTCAGTATTTGGTGGCTTTGCATTTTTAGTGACTTAAAAATAATAATTCCATGTTTTGAACAGTAAGTAAAGATGCATCTATAAGGTGTAAATGCTGCTTCTCTCTTTTATCATATAATATATAGCTAGAGAGAGAGAGAGACATAGATATATAGTCCTATGTTAAATCTGCCTAAAACACTTATTATTGGGGTTAACTGAATTGGTTGTCTCATTTTATAATTAACTTCAATTGTTTTATAAACCTACATTTTATAATGTCTTGGGGACATTAAATAATCAAACAAACATTCATGGATGTGGTCTCAATTTTTTCCCCCTTTGACAGTCAAGATATTTTTTGTTGCTTCTTCAGATAAACATGTCTTCCACAAAGTGATTTTTCTGTTTGCTTTTTTTAATTTTTTTTTATTTTCCAGTAAAACTTACCAAAAATCATGATCACTCTGGTAGATGCAGTAAAAGTAAAATTTTCCTAAAGAGAAAACTCAAAAAGGGTAAGTATATCAATTACAGAATTTCCCAATGACATATGTGATATAGTTGAGTAAATGTCTTTTCTTCACCCTCTAAAAGAGTTAATCATATACATATTTTTTTAAATCAATTTCAGCCAAATTACAAACAGCTCCAAAAGTCATTTCTAACATCAAGCTGCAGGGGAAGAAATTCCCTTACAGGCTCTCTTCTCCATCTTCCCTCCCCCGTAATTGGTGCGTTCAATAGTTAGAACCAGTGTAGATCACAGACATTGTTTGTCCAGGCTGACCGATCTCCAAGACAGGTTTCCCCCCCTTCAAGATACTTCGTGTTAGCAGCTTGAGGGCATTCAATCAGCACCACTTTGATCTCTGCTGGAACTATAATTATTTAACATTGTTACATGGATTTCTATAATCCACCCCACCATTAAATCCCTTTTACGCCCTCATCTTCTGAGGCCTAATCTGCCTCCGTACACATAGTTCCTTTCCTCCGCTGGTCTCGTCAGGAGCCTGCGTTCTTCAACATTACGACTGATGGTTTTCTCTCTCCCTTTTACCCTTCAATGAAATCACTTTCTTATAAATGGAAAACTGCAAGAGTGTCTTCTGCATTTTAAGAGCTCTCTATTGAACACCAGGACCATCCACCATGCAACGCAAACTTTATTTTTTCCAGTTCTATGGAATTCATTTATTCAGTGGGGGTTTTATTAAAAACAATAATAAACATATTTTAGATTTTTCAAAGGCATTTTTGTAAATGCATACAGTATGAAATGTAGCCAATGCTGTTCTTGTTGTTGTTTTTTCCTGAAAATGCGGAAGGAAGGATTTGGTAATGTTTTGCACTTTTTTATTTCTCCTTTGGAAAATGAACAGTTCTTGATACACCGTAAAATTGAAAGATACAAAACCACTTGCGAACAGAAATCTCATGAGAACAATTCAGTAAGAATGTTTGAAGAGGTCTGTGAAGGTAAGTCCCAAGAAAAAAGGAAAAGGGAAGAAACATAGAAAGGCAATTTTGAAAAACTGCAGGCCCACCAAAAACAAAGAATAGTACAGAGGACAGAGCCCAGGAGAGAAGTGGAGGTTCTGAGCCCTTTTTGAATAACTATTCTGGGCTCTATGGTTTACATAGCCATGTACTTATATTACCCTCGCCTCTATCATTTTTGTGTCTATGGTTTATTTGATCTACATGAACTATTTATCATTTTAATTTTCCCATTTTTATGTCACTCCAAATCCTTTGTGGAACAAGACTGAGCATAATAATCAACAAATGCCTAAATTATTTTTTAAAAACCTAAAATAGCTTAGCACTTCACATTCAACCAAAAGTCTTATCCTAATCCAGGATGTTGAATTCTATAAAAGTCACTGGTTTTCTGGACAAATAGATACAAACTGACTCTATTTCTCTGGCCATCGAAAACTTAAAAGAAATCTAATGGAGAAGAAGAAACAAAGTTGAAGCAAGATTTAAGACAGAAAAATAATCTAGCTCTAAAGTGATGATGATGATGATGACGATGACGATATGCTTACATCACTTGTAACACTGCCAGACACTCTCCTCAGAGCTGCACTCATGTAATGCTCATAAAACCCCATGAAGCAGGTAGATACAGCAGACTTGACAGATGAGGAAGTTGAAGGGAAGAAACAGTAAGTAATCTATCCCAGTTTATGGAGTGGTTAAGCAGAGGAACAGAATTTAAAAGCAATTTTCATCTCAGATTCTGTCTCCCATTACCCCAGAAGCTTGACCTACCAGCAATGTAAGACTAAGTGAAATACCTAACTACGTTAAGGCTTAATTACCACCCTCACCTACAAAATAGGGATTATCGACTGGCTTGTGAGAATTAAAGGAGGTAACTAGTGGGATTATCTCATGTAGTGCCTATGAAAAAGAAAGTGTCCTCCTCTCAAGGGATGTGGCCAGCATTACCGATTGCCTCCCTCAATGGGAATGCTGGCTGCATCACTTTGCAGCAATACTACTAAGTTTGTTAAGCCTCAATTTCCTGAACTATAAAATAAAGTACAGTGACTAGAGCCAAGATGTTCAAGTAAATGAGAGCTGCTATGATTATTAAGAGTGTTTTCCAGGAAGAAAGCAGGGATATGATGCATTAAACATAGCAACCAACAAGTTGGGCACTAGAAAGAAAGCCTTAGATTTTACCAAAAAAAAGTTTTGGAGCATAAATTAAGTTTAATAAACACTTTTAAAGAAAGAAAAACAGAGCACCCAGTTAGGTGAAGGGATATAAATATATGGTAGCAAATAACAGGTGGCATAATCAAGGGCTTGTTGTATAGAAAAAAATAAAAATATAAAGAAATGGTAGCAAGCACAATTTCTATGGTTAAGCTGCTTAATTTCAATTTCATGATTATTTGCTTTATGACCTTAAACAAGTTACCTAATGATCTTGTGCTTCAGTTTCTTCATTGGTTAAGAGGAAAACAATATTCCTTGAGTCATTAGGAGGGGGAAAAAAAAAAAAAGAATTTCTTTGCTCTTATTTCACCAAGCCAACAATAGTAACTGGCATATAATCTCTCAATAAATATTAGTGTCTAGAGATATACATGAAAAAGGAAAAGCTAAAAAGTCCACCAGAGAGGAAAATTTGCCCAGAACAGAGTTTTATGACCTCAACATTAATTCTATATAGTTTTAACTTCGGAAATAAATGCTTTAGGGTCATCTCATTTACTGTTTTACTTTTACCAGTACTTTTACTTATATGTTTCAGGACTACCAAAAACAGTGGCAATGAGTCCAATAGATGAAATGCTTTGAATAAGAAGGATTTAATAATATCAAATGTCCAAAGGGAATCTGAAGTGTTATTAATCTCATGTACTTTTAAATCATGGTTGAAATATTTCATGAGTTCTGTAACAGTTATGTATGTCACCTTCATTTACTTTATTAACTACTTTTTAAAAATGGCTAATAACTATATTTTTCATTTTATTATTTATCTTTAAAAAGTAAAGAATGAGTACAGTCCAGAAAACTGAGTTAACAAACTTTTCTTTAGTTTTAAAATGTGCTAAAAATTCTACAATATATTAGTCATAAATTATTAGCATAATACGTTAGCCTTAAGTTATATGAGTTGTCAAAATAATACACTTCCATTTTTTAGACAGAAAAACCTATTCTATAGAAAATGAATTTTGTCACATATTTGTAATGATGATTCTTAATGAATGAATAATTTGAGCTTTTCAAAAAAAATCTGCTTCTTCTTTAAAATCAAAGAAATTTTCCTATAATACACATCAATGTGGAAAAAAGTTGCATTGTATATGGTTAAGTGCTTTTTAAAATGTCATATTTATATTCAAATTTAATATAAAATATAAAGATAATCATTACATTTAATGACTTGTAATAGTTAAAATATTTTTCAAAATGAATAAATACTTCTCTTCTTGCAGAAAAGAGATAAAAGTTCATGATTTTTATGTAACCATAAAAAACTCCTTGCTGTGACATTGCTCTGAAAAGTGTGCATGACAAAGATTCAGAGCAGACTCTGGAGTCAAACTGTTTCCCACCTTCTTCCCAGAGTCCCCTCTAGATCACGTCTTTCCTATACTTGGGGTCTGAGTGGGTGGAAACCTTTCTTCCTCCTTCACCACTTTCAACCCTTCCCCTATTTTTTTAATTTATTATTTTTGACAGAGAGAGACAGAGAGAAGGGGAGGGTTCAGGGAAGTCTCCACCGTTGCACATCATCAGATTTAGGCATGGTTTCATTCCTTCAGATGGTCGGTGGCTGTGAAACTGGGCTAGGGGCCTCCCTCATGGGAAACACACACCAGTTCAATATATGGGTTTGCACAGGTTGGGGCCAGGATTCGATCCTTGGCCCCTGGGCTGCAAAGTGAGCATTCAACCCGCTGAGCCATCCCGGCTTCCCCATCAACTGTTTTTCACAGTGATCACAAATACTGATTAATGAAGGGGACGCCCAGATAGCTTAACAGGTTGAGTACTTGCCTTGCAACCCCAAGGTCCAGGGATCAAATCTCGGCCCCAGCCTATGCAAACCCACATGCTGTAATGACATGTGCAACTGGTAACCACCAGGATGGCGGTGAAAGTTCTTGCCTCCCATGAGGGAGACCCCCAGTTCATTTCCACCCCATGCAGCCCCACATCTATCCATGTGGAATGAAACTATGTCACAACTAATAATGTATAACTATGGAGACTGCTCTAGGTCCTCCCCACTTCTCGCTCGATTGCTCTCTCTCACCTTCTCTCAAACAATAAATCTTTTTTTAAAGTGCTGATTAATGATTTTGACAACTCTTATTTTACTCAAATCTCTACTGCTTTCTGATCAAAGTACTGCAATAGGCTGTTGCCTGGGTGTCTAATGCCAGTGCCTGTCTCAGTGCTAACCACAATTTACTCTTATATTATTGCTGGGTGTGTTACCCTCCCCTTGACTGCAATGCTAGAATGTCTTTTTTCCCTCTCCTCTTTTTCCATCTGTTAAATTTTTTCATGCTCATACACTAAAGAGGCCTTAACTGGCCTCCCAAAACAGAGACAGGTGCCTCTTTCTCTGGGCTTCTTTTATGTTCCTCCATGACTTGGATGCCTTCATTCATCACCTTGTGGGAAAATTTCTGTTAGGAAGAAGCTATGTCTCTCCCTCTTGGGACATTTTTCCTTATCCCCCCCAATTCTCCAAGAACCCCCAAATCCAGCCTCATTTCCAAATCCAAGCAGGTAACTTAAGCCACTGGAGCCCTGCTTTGTTCTCTATTCTTTGGTTGTCATTATGGAACACCATTCCTGCCCAGGGCGATGGATTCTCCTTCTCCATGGAAGGAATGTGGTTCTTGCACAATCTGCCATGGTGTCCCCATTAGTCTTCACGGTTTGGGTTCGTTAGTTCACACTCACCCCTCAGAACAGCCATTCTTCCCCAAAGCAGGACCCCAGGTCATGTTAACTAGTCCCACAGGGGTTCCAGATTCAGGAAAAAAGGGGTGGGGAAATTAGTGCTCACTGCTGAGTTCTGGCTTGGTCTGCCTTCCAGAAATCTTCCCTTGGTGTCCTTTCCCTGCCAGCAGGTACTGGTTAAGGCCACCGCTGTTGAAAATGCTATGGACTGAATGGTGTGTGTTTCTTCTAAGATTAATATGTTGAAGACTGAATTCCCAGTGTAGTTTTATTTGAAGATAAAATCATTAGGAAGCTAATAAAGTTATGTGAGGTCATAAGGGCAGAGTACTAATCTAATAGGCCTGGTGTCCTAATAAGAAGAGGAAGAGAACAGGAGTGTGTGGAGGAAAAGCCATGTGATAACACAGCCAGAAGGTGGCCACCTATCAGCCAGGAAGAGATGTTTCACCAGAAACTAATCCTGCAGGCACCTTGATTTTGAATTTCAAGCCTTCAGAACTATGAAAAAGTAATTTTATGTTGTTAAAGCCACTCAATCTGTTATGGCAGCCGGAGCATACTAATACACACCCCAATCTGGGGGAGGAGGGATGGAGTTTGGTTGACTGTACACAGAAAGTGTACAGTCTGCATATGCAAATCAGCTCTCCAGTCCCCTTTCCTCCCTGAGCTGTGAGATGTCCAGTCCAGAAAGAGTCATCTCAGAGACATAAAGGCTGTCACACCCAGTAGGAAGGCTGTGGTTCTTATATTAGCATAATTAAAAGGGACCACTCAAGTGACTTCTTTTACCATTAGAAAACATTTTTTAGAAGACGTATGTCCAGTTATAGTATTAGAAACTGCAGGCATTTTATTTATTTTTTTAATTTTACTTCACTTATCACCCTATTGAACAACTACTGCAGTAACCACATTATGGTAATTATTGTTTATATAACCAACATCTCCCTTTTACTCAATTTTCAGAGTAATGAAAAAATACCCTTGACTGAGGAAGATGGTAATTTTATCAGAAAACATTTCATTTAATGAATAAAAATGGGTACAGGGAACCAAAATAGCAAACACTGATGACAGAAAATGTCTTCTGACTTTTTTTCTTCTGGTTTGCACATATTGCTTTTATAAAGAAAATATAATTAACACCTGGAATCTTTGTAACTTTCCTAAACAATGTCATGCCAATAAACTTAATAATAATAAAGTTTTTAAGAAAATATAATTAAAAATAGCAAAATTGCATGCATTGTTTATTAAACTACATACTCAGAATGAGTGCTGTCAATCTTAGATATTCTGTCAATTTTTATAGTCTCTGTATAGTTTACTGCTAACTTAATTCTGTAAGAAATGCATGTTTCCATCCTTATTAGAATATATTCATGTATTTGTTCTTTTCATGTTATTTTACATTATTAATACAATGTTTAGAGATGTCACAATCCTGATTAGTTAATATGAGAAGGGTAACTGGTGAAAAAACCCCTAACTATCTGTTAAAATTTCATTCAATCTGTAAGGCTTATGAGTGTTTTGAGACAGGGTGTCAGTTGAAATGAACGTTATGCTACTGTTAGCATCAAGAGATTTAGCCGTGAAAACTCAAAAACAAACAAACAAACAAAAAACACAAACCTCTGATTTTCTGGGTATTTATCCAAATATAAACTTGTGTTTAGCACCCAATATGTTATTTGCATTACTTTCAAGATTGTGACAATGTATTCAATAAAAAAAATTTTTGGAAACAAGAAGCACTTTGCAATTTTCTTTTAAGTATATCTAAAATATGGCCCTCAGGAATTCTGCCAAAAAGAACTATATGTTATTATCAAGAAGCTCAGACTCCTCCCCACCCCCACCTGAACCTACCTTTTTTATTCTCCCCATATTCTCCAAGAACCACCAGGAGCCAGCCCCACTTGCAAACACCAGTCAAAACCAGTTAGGCCACTAGAGGCTCTGCTTCGCTATTTGATTTCCAGGTAATAGCTTTAAATTACCATTAGGTTCCTTTATGGTTTCTTTGCTGACCTTTTACTAAACTCTTTCAGTGTTGCTTTTTTTTTTAATCGATTTATTTTATTGTTTTGAAAGAGACAGAGACAGAGAGAAAAGGAGGAGGGCCCAGCGCAGTCTCCCCAGCTGTACATCATCAGTTTTCAACACAGGTGGGCAGGGGGGCCATCCAGGGCGGGAACGAGGCCAGGGGCCTCCCACATGAAAAGCTCGCCCAGGCAAGAAAAAAACTGAGGGTCTCCCAAATGGGAAACACACCCCAATTCAGCATATGGGTCCGCACCAGCCAGGCCAGGGCTCGATCCTTGGACCCCAGGGCTGCAAGGCAAGCGTTCAACCCACCGAGCCATCCTGGCACTCCCTGTTGCTTTTTTAATAGTTTATAGACATGACACATCTTTAATAGGTAGCCTCTTGTGTAGGTTTCAGTTCCCATTTGTGACTTGAAGACGCTTTGGTTTCCATTGTCTTTCAGATGGCCTCTCCATGCAAGATACTGCTTTCTAGGTAACAGTTAAATAGGGCAGGTCTAACTGGAAAATGGAAGCCTCTATTTAGGCAAAATGGCAGCAAGTTTATGATACATGGTATGAAATTATATTTTGCAAGAAAACTAAACATTTTCTATCTATCCATAACTTAGAGTAAGTCTAAAGAGCATCTGTCACTCTGTCCTTGGGATCACTTGAAGAGATCATTATTGCTTGTTATCTCCTCAGCCTTATGTCTCACCACCAGTACCAGCAAGCCTTCCCTTCTCCTTTTGTGCAAACTGATCCCTCAGCCGTCCTCCCCCACCCCTCCCTCTTGGCAGTAGATGACCTCCCTCTCTTTGCTACCACTGCATGCTGTGGAAACCAAAATGGAAACCAAAGCGTCTTCAAGTCACAAATGGGAACTGAAACCTACACAAGAGGCTACCTATTAAAGATGTGTCATGTCTATAAACTATTAAAAAAGCAACAGGGAGTGCCAGGATGGCTCGGTGGGTTGAACGCTTGCCTTGCAGCCCTGGGGTCCAAGGATCTACAACAAAATCCGTAGCAATGTGTTATAATTATCTCACCATCTGTCTGTCTTCAACTTTTGTACAGTGAGCTCTTTGAAAGTAGTCTGAGTCCCAATCAGTTTTTTATCCTTGGAGTCTGGCACATAGTTATTTGTCAACAAATATCTGAACTAATTAAATTAATTAATTCAATGTGGGCCTGCAAAGGTGCAGACAAAGTATAAGTATGGTCAGTATATGAAAATCCTACTTAGGAGTGAATACATTGTAAGATCTAAGTATCAATCTTAAAAACAAGTGTAGGAGTTTATTATGAAGAGAAAAATACAATAATCCCCAAGGTCCAAATGTACTCCTGAGGGTAAAACAACAGCAGGAATAACAATAAGAAAATATTAGCTGTTATCAGTTTAAATACTGGAAATAAAGGAGAGCATACTTCAATTCCATATCAAGTTTATAGTAAATTATTATATTATTATTAAATTTAAGATATCAAATTGCAGTAAAAGTGATAATACTCAAAAACCAAAAAACAAAACAAAACCCACACACTATTAGGTAAATCAGTTAATGGGAAATAAAAGTTGAAATGATAAAATGTAAAAGAAATGACAAAAATTGCATTATGTAAAAACCTGAAGATATGTTGGAGGCAAGAAACAAAAATAACTTTAAAATAATTTATAGAAGTTAATGGATAGTAGATTCAGAATAGTTTAATATGAGAATATAAATTTCCTTTGAAATATCCCTAAATTTTAAAGTTTGAATGATTCCTTAGGTAGAAATAAGGGATAA
>PVKE010035802.1:0-7500 GCA_004027555.1 Craseonycteris thonglongyai
CTTATCAAGTAAATAGATAGGTAAGAAAAGCAATTTAATTTAAAACAAAGAAAAGGTACTTACATTTTAAACAGAAGAAAAATTGAAACTCAATGTGGTCACCGAGGATAAATAATATTGATTGATAATAATACTGTTAATACAAAAGAAAAGAAGCTACCGTATGACACTACCAAATATTCAAGCTAACTGACTGTGTGCTTCGATGAGTCGAGTCGTAACTGTTGCGTTCACGCGTTGCGTCCGGTGACAAGTGTAACACATAAGTCAAAATGTATTGTTTGGGTGGGCGGAGATCACAGTGTCAGGCTGTCAGAATTCTAGGAATTTATGACCTTGGCAAATTCCCAGAATGCATGAAACTATTGCTAGAAAGTTTTGTCTTCTACAATCGCTTCAAAGTCCATGGTACACGGAATTCCACCCCAGACGTTGCGAGCGATCGACGATCGACCAAAATTGGCCTCGCGGTCCAGTCGACCGAGATCGACTTGTTGGCCACCCCTGCTATACTAGATAACTAACTGGTTTGACTTTAGAGCACTGCTAGGCCAGAGCCAGGGGCTCCTAACTTAAAATGTGTTAGAGTTGGAAAGCATCTCAAAGGTCATTTAGTGTGTTATGTGATGAACTTACCCATTATGTGATTTCTCTATCACTATCTCATCTCATGCATTCACAGTCTCTTTTTGAATGTTCTACCTCCAAATGCAGCTTATTCTGATTAATAAAAAGTTTTAGCTTCATGGTATATAAATCTGTCTGCATGTAATTTGTACCCACTATTCTTATGTAGCCAAACTGAGTGAGATAAATCTATTTTTCCAATGAGAGTCTTTTAGGAATGGTCATCCTAGACCAAACATATCAAGATGACATTATGTTTAGAGTAAGTATGACTTGATGCTAACTGGCCACATCCAGGACTCCTCCCCTCATTTTTCCCCTGGGTCTGGGCTAAGTGTGCAAAGTTGAGATCATTTCATTGTCCCTTCTCTGGAAATAAAGACTTCTTTAAGGCATAATGATGCACCTATTATTATTGTCCATAAAATAGCTACAATTGAAGTGTCTACAAAGAACTTGCACTTTATAGTTATGAACTTGAACCCACAGAATATCCTTGGATGGTAGGTATTAATTTAAACCATATGAAATAGTCATTAGATTGAACCATATGAAGTTCAACCATTTATAGGTCAAAAATGGTTGCAGATCAGCAATTTCAAGTGGTTCAATTGTTACTAATCTGATTTTATAGATGAGAAAAATAGAGCCTTGGAAAGTTATATATCTTATTCAGGGCTACAGAACCAGCAAGAGCAGGTTAAGGTCTGCACCTACTTCCCTCTGGCTTTAAAAGTGGTTCATTAGCTACATGTGCTGCTTACTTATGCATCACCTTGCTGTTGCAAATGCAAGGATTCGTGGTAAAGGCAATAGCAGAGGGGAAATGGAAATTCAGTATAGCAGTGAAAAGGAAACAAGAATAACAGATAGCTGTATAAATTTGAAGCAAGTCTATCCCACCAGTTACCACTATTTGTATGACCTTGAGAAAGTTATTGAACTTCATGAACACCCAATTAGTTCATTGCTAAAATTGGGCTATTAATATTTAACTTGCAGTACTTGTGTGAGGATTAAGTGGATTGACATTCTGTCAAACACTGCCCCACCCTCCCTACCAGGCTTTCTTCTTGCCTGGCTGACACATAGTACAGCTACAGCCCATCCCTTCTCTGCTTCTCCTACCTGGAAGGTCAGCCAACATTTACTTGAGAGGCCAGTAGTAAGTACGGCAGGCTTTGTGAGCCAAGCGAAATGTCCTCAAGTCTTCAAGCACCTGTTCGCATGGGAAGGCTAATAGTCACTTTCAGAGTTTACTTTAAAAATGTGAAAAACATTCTAAGCTGGCAGGTCGTGCAAAACCAGGTGGGCTCATGAGCCAGTGAGCTCACTATTAGCTCACTGTTAGCTGACTATTGTGCAGTTTCTTTTCTCATGTCTCCAACAGCTTCTCATTCATGCTGTATAATACTGCTTCTTCTGCCACTGAGAAAACAGAAGCAATCAGGGAAAACCTAGCGCCAGCCTCCTGCCACCTCTCCCTTTATTATGCCTGCATTTTCCTGGTCACTGTTAATAGCTAAGGAGCTCTCTGGGTTCCTGATACAAACCAGCATGCACTGTACACCATCATTGCCTTCCCCTTACTCAGGAATAGCATTCTAATAACTCTCCTTTAAAGCACTAACATTTCTTCCTCCCCAGGATCATTCTCATCACTGTCCAAACATGCTGTGATTCCTCCCACCTGAAAAAACCAAAAAACTCTCCCTTGCCCCTGCTTTCTTCTCCCCTTATGGCTTCCTCCTCAGTTCTCTAAGCAAAACTCCCTGAGTGAATTAACTATGTAGGTGAACTTCAGTTTCTCTCTTCTTCTTTCTTTACCATCACAGCATCAAGATCAAGCGCGACCTCCAGGTTATTTACTTTAATGTACAGTTCTCAGTTCTCATCTAATCCAGTTTCTCAGCAGTGTTTCTCACAGGTGCATCCCTCTCTTCCTGAAACCTTTCCTTCATGTGTCTTTTGGGGGCTGTATTGCTTTTCTTCCTTAATCCCTGCTGCTGCTTCTCAGATTCTTTCCAGTTCCTCTTCATCTGCTACCTCTTAATGTTGGAGAGTCCCAGGAATTAGTCCTCGGAACTCTTCTATTTCCTGTCTGTATTTACTCTTGTAATGGTCTCATAGAACCTTGTGGCTTAATCTATGTGTTAATGACTTCCATATTTCCAGCCTGGTCTTTTACCTGAATTCCAGATTTTTATATCTGACTGTCCATTTAACATTCCTCCTTTGATATGCAGTAAGCATCTCAAACTTAGCATGTCCAAAACTGAGCTTCTTATATATTCTTATCAACAAAGTTAGCTTCTCTCGTTGTTTTTCTCATTTATATAAACTGCAACTCCATTCTTCCAGCCACCTAGGCTAAAAACCCTGACTTCAAATTTTTTTCTTTTCTTATTTTTTTAAATTTAATCAACTTTTTGAGACATAATTTATGTCCAGTAAACTCCATTTATTTAAAGTGTATGACTCAAAGAATTTTGACTGATGTATATACCCATGAAAACACTGCCACAGTCAACATACAGAACATTTTTCTTTCTCTTTGTCACCCATTTCGTGCTTCACTTCTGTTCCCTGGAGGCCACTGATTGGCTTTTTGTCATTATAAGATTATTTTACATTTTCTAGAGTTTTATATAAATAGAACTATATATGTTTTCTGCATCTTTCACTTAGAATAATTGTTTTGAAATTCTTTCATATTGTAAGTGGTGGTAATTCACTTTGTTGTGATTAATATCTCATTATATGGATATACCACAATGTGTGGATGCCTTTCAGGTGATAGACATTTGGGCTGCTTCCACTTTTGGACAATTATGACTAAAGCTGCTCTGAACACTGAGTAGCGTTTAGCCATTTGAGTTCGTTTTCTTGCGTAGATCACTTAGGAGTAGGATGTCCAGGTAGGATTGGAAGTGTATTGGGTAACTTCTTATGAAATAGTCAAGCATTTTTCCCAGGCAGCTGTGCCATTGTACATTCCCACCAGCACTTCCAGTTCTGCTACCTCTTTCCCTGCCTATATCTTCAACTGTTCTATTTTGCATGTTCAAAAAACAAACCCTGTTGCTGAAACTTTCAAAACATGCCTCGATTCCTCTTTGTTCCCATTCTAAAATTTGAGTTAGTCTATGATGTTACTTCATACTTTATAAAGGAAGACATTCAATTTTGAAGAAATCTGTTTTATAATAATCATTATTTTGGTCACAGGGGCAGGGCAAGGTCTTCCCAAGAATTTAGTGTTTTTCATTGTGGTGGGGATTTTTGGTTGGCTTTGTCAACTGTTGGTCCTTTCAAATTCATTCCACTGCTAAAACTGAATCTGGAAGCTGAATGATTGAAAGAAGTGAAATACGTGGCTTTCTAAAGAGGTGACAGAGGGGGTTATGACCTGATATGGTAGGATTGGGGTCTTACAAAAGGTGTGTTATCTGTCAGCACTGTCCTTGTTCCCAGGAAGGTTCCTCTATACAAAATTGTGTGTAGGGTGGGGCCTGGGTGAGGGGACCTGCCTCTGGAGTCCTGTGTCACATGCATAAAAAATTCATCAGGAACCATTTAAAGCGTTAGTCTAGGTATTAGAATCCTGTAATGCTGAAATGATGACTTTATCAGCTGGTTATCAATCTTCTAACAATGTCCAAATACTTTATCAGACACACGATTGAATTTCTTCAGTAATTTGCACCTTGCAGTCCTCTAAAGAGAAGAATTTTCCTGTAGGAATATTTCAGTCGTCAAAGCTTACCTATTTTTCTGGAATCCTGACATTTGTTTGCTTAGCAAAGAAAGGGTGAAAAGGTCCTTGCTGAATGCCTTCTGTAAACATAAGCACCTGTCTCATTCATGCTTACTGTTAATATGTAAAACAATGCCTACCACCTGATAGGTGCTCATTACCCACTGAGGGAAACCATGAATGAATGAATAGATGACAGACTGAACATGGGACATTAACTGTTATGTCTCTCGTCTTCATTCTCCAAAAATTTCAGAACACTCTTTTTCAATAAATGGGACGATAGGAGGTGCTAAGAAACTAAAAAAGAAGGAAGCAGTCGGAAAGCAGGTCAAAGGCCTCTAATCATCTCCTATTCTGTACACACAAGATTAAAGATTCCCTCTGAGTTTTGATTATGGATTCACAGTGACAAGATTAAATGTCCAAGAGTCAAATTAGAACGGGTTTATCTCCAATCTCAGAATTCATCAAAGTGGCCCCTGCACCCCCACGCTCACGTTAAGCTGCTTTTACAACACAACATCAGAGCAAACGTCTAAGGCTTCATGTCCCTGGGCTCTCTGTCACCTCTTCTATACAGCTGTCCTCATTCAGATCACAAACAATTCTCTCGTTCAGAATCAAAGCTCATTTCCCCTGGAAGTTTCTGTTTATCCCCACGACTGAATTCCTTTCAGTGCCTCTACACATATTTCTTTATTTCATCGACCTGCAGGGTCCTATATCAGCTACAGCGTGCACTTGTCGTATGCATTGTCACGAAACACATTACAATGTAGTACACTTGTCTATTTGAGAAAACACCTCCTTAATCATTCCAGTAATTATGCAAACACTCCCCCGGGGCTGGTCATAAACATGTCTTTCTCTTCTCAAGAAGCCTTCTGACACCCTCCCCTTGGAAGCCACACTAGAAAGAGTGTGGTAAAAAAAAGCACAATTAATAACTCTACTGACGAGAGGTTAATATGGTCATGAGGCATCTGAGAAATAAAACTGTCATTGCTTTATTAAAAGCTTTAATTCAAGTACAAGCTTTCCTGGTAGCGATAAACACAATTTTAAAGAAGTAAATAAAAGGACCAGAAAGGAAAATGTCAATCTTAATTCTAGACCGAATTCTAGATTCTACAAATGTATTTTCTCAATCAATGAATGAAATCCGTTGCCCTTTAAATGTGTCATTTGTTGCAAGAAAATGTCAAATTCTATGCAGAATGTCCTACTTGAGGCTTAATCCCTGCCCAGTTGTTGCCCAAGCATACTGAACTCTGGGTTCCATATTATATGTGGCTTCACTTCTTTAGGGGTGAGATAATCAAATTGAATCATTTGGGTATTCCTTTTTCCTCTGTGATTGGGGACTCCAGGTTTGAAATATTCAGGGTCATTTAAAAAAACGTACATTATCTTTCTTTTTTTCACCTCACTTAGTACCAAAGAAAACTAAGAGAAATGTGACGAGGTAAACTTTAGGTTCCAATGTAAGTTCCAAGTATATGAAAGAGAACTCATGAATGAGCCCTGATGTGTATACAGTCTCGAAAAATGGGAAATACCAGATATGAAAATAATGAGACTCTATTTTGTGGTGACATGGACTCTTTAAGGAAGCTGGGACAAGGAAGAGCTACAGTCTTCTGACACATGGTGGTCAACACTGGCTTTGAGTAGGACATGGATGCTTGTGGTTCCCTGACCAATGTCACAGAGTTACAATCTTCATTTCAAAACGCCTCTAGGATGTGATGGGAGGATTCTCTGGGAAACTAATGAGGTAGCCCTTCCAACCTCTCAGAGTGGACTGTAGTTTTTCCTGAGAAAAAGAGTCATCAGACACCTGGCAGTGAGGATTGGTGCGGAAGGCTTTTCGGGTCGAATTGAAAACCCTGACCATAGAGTGAATGGAGAATTTTGGACAGAGGAATAATGAAATAGAAGTGATGTCTAGAAAGTAACTTTATGAATTTGGGTACAATAACACTTGAAGAATTTCTGGGAAGGAGGCCAGATCAGAATAGGTTTTCGATAATCTATGCCTGAGAATATAAAATACTATTGAATTGTTGAGTGAGGTGAACTCAATGGGCGTAGAAATAAAAAACAATTTTATTTTTTTTGGTCTATTTTGTTTTAATGTGCTCCGTCCAGTCCTTTTTCTCCATAGCTTTCTTGTTATTGTTTTCTCATTAGACAAGTCCTATTTTACTGTCAGGTAGTAAACAGTCCAATATAGTCTAACTGAAAACTTCAGTCTCTCATCCAATTCCAGGCTTCTCTTCTCCCGGGTCAGTTCTGACCTATTACCTAGGAAAGGGGTGGGAACTTTCCTTTATTCTCTTCTCTTCTTCTCTTCCTCCTACCTCTTGCTACTGGCTCCTCCTGGGTTGGGGCATGAGACATAATAATAATGGGGATGATGATGCCAAGAAGGTGGAGTCAGAATTAGTGTTTGGGGTGAGTAGGCTCTCCTGAGGATAGAATAGGTCCTATGTGGTGAAACTTCACAGAGGCTAGTTAGCCAGGATATTAGAAGGAATTCAAGAAAGAGGAAAGGAACTGCCAGCCCCAGGGTCTAACACTTTACTCCAAAGACTGACAGAGGCATAAGCTGATGGTCTGCATCTGAGTCAGGAGTTTTGAAAAGTTCGAACTACTTAGTCGAGCTCTGAAGGCAAAGGTGTAGCAGTGACCTGAACAGTACCAAGACTTTGGGCACCTCTGTACTGGGATGTGATCAGCTGAACAGAGGATGTCTAAAACTGAAATCAACAGGCTCCCTGATTTGACCCTGAACTTGACCACTGTTCAACTATGAGTAACTTGGGAGCACAACTCCAGTCTGTATTCACCTGTCCTTTATGTCTACATCACATTGCCTTTATCTATGTGCGTAGTGTTAAAATTCTTTCAATACAGATATTCATGTTTATGTTTGTTTCTATTTCTGACACAACAGGCAAGGTTTTCTTTTGAATGTCAGTTGGTTTAAGGGAACTTTCATTTTTATCTATGTGTGTTTTTCTCTTTCATGTTCCTGTTATTCAAGTTAAAAAAATGAGAGAAACTAAACATTTATTTGAATTTTAACTCTGTGCTATATTCCTTTTGAT
>PVKE010035802.1:10000-16707 GCA_004027555.1 Craseonycteris thonglongyai
TTTAAATCCCAGTTATCGCCTCAGCACAAATGTTCTTTGCTGCCTTGCACAAAAAATTCTTGTCATCGTTCATCAGAGGGTAGCTGAGCAGTTACCTGCCCTTTGAGAGGCCAGAGCTCATTGTCTGCACTTCCTTTTACAGCCAACTGGGGATGGCTTCTAAGGGAGGGAGGCAGGGGCAGGGACAAATGAGGAGGTGCACGTGGGTGATTAAGGCAGCTACCTAAGAACAGTTTCTCTGAGGAAACAAAGTGCTATTTCATTTGTGAACAAGAAGATTGGAAGAGAGCTCTCCTTAATGCACCAGGCAATAGCAGGTCAATAGATATATTTGCCAAACTCCCTTTCTAGAAAGAAACAAGGCCCCCAAACGTGAGAGCTAATGGCACAACAGTCCATTTAAAAATGGACATTAGACCTGTTAAAAATGCGATGCCCATTAAACTGTAGAGGTTGCAAAAGAAGGACACATAATGAGAGCTTAAGTCTGCCCTCTGTGACTGCACGTGGTCCTGAGGAGATGGCTTCACCACAATGACGCTGGGCCAAGCGCACTCACCTCTTCTTGCTGTCACCACAGATAATCCGCCTGGGATGTGAGCTCTTAATGTCCGGGTTCACCAAGGCTAGATTTGAGACTTAGTAACACCACAAATCCCCAGGGGACAGTCTTTCTAATTTACTACTTAGTAACAGCATTTATTGATGATGAGCTACATTTTTAGTAATCAATGGCTAATTAGTGACACGGACAAGAAAATGATCTAGACAATACCCAGGTAGCAGAAAACGTTATATATAAAAAAAAAAAAATGTTAAAAGCTGTTGGATAAAGAAAACAACTAACAGGCAAATGAGACGTGAATGAAAAACAAATCAGCTACAGAAAAACTCCTCAGGCTCAAATGTAGGAGGCCTAGAATCGAATTCTAATACCACTAGGAACTGTGTGAAGCATACAGCTGTCCTGACTGTCTTCATGTTCAATGCTGTGTGGAGAAAACCAAGTGACCTGGAGAGTCTGATGTGGGTTCATTTTTTCAAAAATAGACTTTGTGTTTTTAGATCAGTTTTATGTTCCTCACAAACTGTAGCAAGAGGTACAGAGATTCCCTACATACTCCAGCCCCTGCATAACACACTCTCGCCTGCTATCAAAATCCCAAGCTAGAGAGGTGCATTTTTTACAGTTGAACCTGCATTGATATGTTATTATTATCCAAAGTCCATAGTTTACATTAGGGTTCGTTCTTGGTTTTGTGCATTCTATGGGTCTTGACAAAAGTATAATGACATGTATTCACCATTATAGTATCAAGCAGAGTAGTTTCACTGCCCTAAAAAAATCCTCGGTGCTCCACCTTTTCATCCCCTACTAACTCCTAGTAATCAATGATCCTTTCACGGTCTTCGTGGTTTTGCCTCTTCTAGAATGTCATACAGTGAAATGAAACAGCATGCGGTCCTTTTGGACCAGCTTCTTTCACTTTGTAATGTGCATTCAATTTTCTTCTATGTCTTTTTATGGCTTGACAGCTCATTTCTTTTTAATGCTAAGTGACATTTCATTATCTGGATGGACTCGTTTATGTATCCATTCACCTACTGAAGAACATCTTGGCAGCTCCCAGGTTTTGGCAATTATGAAGGAAGCTTCAGTGAATATCCAGGTGCAGGTTTTTATGCGGCCATAAGTCTTTGACTCATTTGGGTAAATACCAGGGAGTACAGTCACGGCGCCTGTGGGTTTGGTGTCTGGAGAGAACTTGCTTTCTCTATGGCCAGACTTTTGCTGTAACCACTTGGGGGAAGCGGGCAAGGGAGCTTCCTTACACCCCTCTCGTGAGGGCGTTAACATCACTCACAAAGGCTCTGCTCTCATGACATAAGAACTACCCAAAGGCCCCACCTCCCAACATGGTCACTCTGGGAATTAAGTTTCAAAATATGAATATTGGGGGCCACAAACATTCAGAACATAGCAGATATGAATTTGAGGGAATGTCTCAGTCATTATTGCTTCAAGTCTTTCTTTCTTTGTTTTTTGCCCCACTCTCTACTTCTAGTATCCCATTAAGTGTATGCATAGCTTTCTTAGGTGCCTTACAGTTCTTGAATATTCTGTTTCATTTTCTTTTCTAGCTCTTTTACTCTTGGCTTTTTTGTTTTGGAAGTTTCTACTGACATGTCCTCAAGCTTAGACATACTTTTCTCAGCTGTGTCCAGTCTGCTTATAAGCCCATCAAAGGCGTTCTTCATTTATGTTAAAAATATTTTTGATCTCTCGCATTTATTTTTGGTTCCTTCTTAGAATTTTCATCAGTCTGCTGACATGGCTCTTCTGTTCTTGCAGGCTCTCAATTTTATCCACGAGCACCCTCAGCCTATTAATAACAGTTGTTTTGTATTTCTGGTCTGATAATTCCAACATCCCTGCCGTATCTCTATCTGGTTCTGAGGCTCGCCCTTTCTCCTCCAACTCTGCGTGTTTTGCCTTTCTGCATGCCTTGTAGTTTTTTTCCTGATAGTCAGACATGATGACCTGGATGATGTGAACTGGAGTAAACAGGCCTTGGGAAATGTGACGACACGGTGTGGTGGTGAGGAAATGTTCTCTTGCGCTGTGGTTCTGTCTCCCTGTTTTTTATGAGCTCGTGCTTTGCACTGTGAATTTCCCAGGTGCTTTTCTCAGTCTCCCTGCAGTGGGGCAGAGTGGCTGCCGTTGAGTATCCGCACCCCCTTACCCACCCACACACAGAACGTGAGTGCAGGCTTCTTTTTCCTGGCTCATTAGATTCTCCAAAAATTCCAGTATTTTAGTCTTTGGTGAAATAGTTCCTCTTGAGGTCAGGTCTTATTGGGAAGAACAGAGGGCTCTGGTGTGATTCAAAATGGTCACTTCCCCCTTTTCCCCAGTGGAAGAAGGAAGGGACTTTTCTTCTCTATTCACTCTTCTTCTACATTTACTATTTTTCTGTTATATTCACTGTGAGGACCAGGAAGTACTCACAGAGCTTCTAGAGGTAAAGCTTGTGAAAGTGTGGCCCACGCCCTGTGACTGAGCCTCCTGGAGTTTTTAACCCTCAGACTTGGCCACACTGAGCTGTTAGGAATTCACCAATTACAAAATTCATGTCCTGCCCTGGTGCTGGTTCCTGTGAAAATGTCCACTCATGGATTTGTGCTCCAGTAAGTTCTGAATTTCTGAACTCTCTTGGCATCCTCTCCAATTCCTAGGTGCATGTGCGTGTGCGTGTGTGTGTGTGGGAACTCTTTACTGTGTGACTTCACTTCTCCCATGGATCCAAGAAGAGTTATTGAGTTTTCAATTTGTTTAACTTTTTATTTGATAGGATTGAGTAACAATTTTCAAGCTCCTTATACTCTAAACTGGGAACCAGCAGTCAGTTCATTAAAAAAAAAAAAAAAAAAAAAAAGTCTTTATTCTTTAGGGCAGTTTTAGGTTTAAATGAAAAGTGAACATATAGTTCACTTTTCAGTTACCTTACACTTCCTCTCTCCCCATCTCGGTGTACCCTATTCTTAGCATCTTAATATTGATACACGATTATTAACTAAAAACCAATAGTTTGCATTAGAGTTCACTTTGTGTTGCATAGTTCTGGGATTTTGTCAGAAGAATAATGACACATTCTACCATTCAGTATCATACAAAATAAGTTTCATTGCCCTGCCCTAAAAACAACCTCTGCTCCACCTACTCCGTTTTTCCTCCCAACCCCTGTGACCATTAAATGTCCACTGTCTGTATTGTCTTGCCTTTTCCAGATTACTGTACAGTATTTGGCCTTTTCAGACTGGCTTCTTTTATTTAGCAAAATGCATATAAAATCCCGCGCCCCCCCCCCCGTTCTTTTCTAGCTTGACAGCTTAATTTTTTAAAAAGGTTTATTTATTTTTTTTTAGAGAAGGTGAAAGAGAGATTGAGAGTCAAAGAGACTGAGAGATTGAGGTGTGTGTGTGGGAGTGTGTGTGTGTGTGTGTGTGTGTGCAGAGTAGTCTCCACAGTTGTACATCGTTAGTTGTAACATGGTTTCATTCCACACAGGTGGGTGTGGTGCCTACAGCTCAATTTTGATGACAAATTCATTCAACCACTAGTTATGAGATGCACACCTGTATATGGTACTGGCTGGGACCAGAGACAGAAGTAACTGCTTTACTCACAGGAACCACCGGAGAGACAGACGATAGAACAGTGACACAGCTGTGAGAATTGGAAGAAATGACAGGCGAAGACACAGACAGTGAGCCTGGGGGGTCAGCGATGCGCACAGGAAGCAGAACAGGAGGCTGTAGCAGTGCAGTGCAGGGATCGAGGTGGGGAAGTGAGCTGGACCCGCTTTGCATTTTGTCAGCCTAGAAATAGGAGAGTATGGAATAACCCATCAATGGAGACGTTAATTAATACGTTAGAAGCAAGTGAGAAAGGGAGACAGAAGAAAATAAGAAAGAATTTATTTCTTCTCATAAGATTGAAGAATCTTTCCTGGCGTCTAGCACAAAATGAACTCCTTTCCTTTGAATAACCTGAAGTTAGATATGGTCATTTTCTACCAAGAATCATAGCATTTTACAGTGAGGAAAGTTAACGGAAATTTAGCCCAACTCATTTATTTTGCAGATGAGGAGGCTAATGGCTAAAAATGCAGTGATTTCCCTAGTTATTGAGGGACGAAGCGTGGGGCTAGAAAGTAGGTCTTCCAATTCTGATTCCAGTGGTCCTACCCTTACATTCTTTCCAAGGTCACAGAACAAATAAGCAATGAAATTGTCCAACAGCGCGTTCTGAAACGTTGCTAGAAAAAGCAAGAGTGATAGGTGAGACTGTTTCTTACCCAAAGAAGAGGTGAGTCCAGACAATTTGTACATCTCAGTGAAGGCTGAAATAAAGAACTGGTGAGTGAAAAAGGATGATAGCTATTGAGGTGGGGAGAGAAAATAGGAATTGAAATAAGATAAGAAAGGAGTAGTGAGTCAGAAAGAAGAGAAAGATCCTAAGAGCACTCATGGTGTTTCTTTTTTACTATGAAAGAATGTTGCCAAATCTACCAAAAAAAAAAAAAAGCTGGATAATTTGGAAATTCCAGACAGCCCAAGGGTGTCTAGAAATAACATTAATTCAGGAGGCAAATCAAATGACTGTTGTCATCTTTTGAGAAAATCTCAAGTTTGAGGTCATGATTCTGAAGTCAACATCAACACCCTCTCACATATTTTCCCTATTTGGTCCTGGTTTCTCTAGTTTTCCATGTTGCTTTTCCATGTTGTTCTAGAATTTTAGGACATGAGAGTAGCTTGTGTTTTACTGGAAGAGTTGCTGCAAAGCTTATCTGCTTTTGCTGAACTTTTTAGTATCCAATGGGAGGGCTCTTTCCAGAGGCCATGTGTGAGCCCAAACAAGGGCCTGGATGGGGGTTACTCTCCCCCTTCTTTGCCCCCTCCATTCCTCTTCCTCTTTCTTCTCTCTCTCTCTCTTCTCTTCCTTTGTCTTTTATCTGTGAATAAGATTGTCTGTATCCCTCCCATTTTGTCTCTTATGATTAAAACTCATGCTTCTAGTTGACTGATGTTTTAAATCAGCAGACCCCAACCCTTTGGCACCAGGGGCTGGTTTCGTAGAGGACAGTTTACCCACAGATGAGGGTGGTTTGGGTTAAAGAATGCACATACGCAGTTCACAATAGGGTTCACACTCCTATGAGAATCTAATGCACTGCTGATCTGATAGGAGGTCATGCGAGCAATAGGGAGTGGCTGTAAATACAGATGAAGATTCGGTCACTCCCCTGCCACTTACCTCCTGCTGTGCATCCTAGTTTCTAACCAGGGACCCCTGTTTTAAATGGCTTTGTATCTTTTCTTTCTCCCCTCCAGACACAAATGTTTTCATTCATTAATAGTTTGGGGATGAGGAACAATGCAGTATGGATGACGAGGAAAAGAGAGGTTTTTGTTTCTTTTTAATTAAAAGCTAAAATGTGACCTCATAGTCCTCTGGGTGAGTTGTGATGACACATACAGGGAGCATGGTCTCTGGAACCCTCCTGTGTAGCAGCCTGAAGGAGGAAGGGTATGACAGGGCAGGTGTAGGGTAAATATAACACTTCACGGACTATCTCTGCGTATATGCGGTGATATTAATTTCTGAATAAAAGGGCAAATGTACTCAGAGCTGAACTTCACGCTACTTTCCAAATACTTCACCCATTTCATTTTTGTTCAGGGAGTGCAAGCAAATCTAACTCCTTTGTCTATTGAGTTTATGATGTGCTAATCCTTTTAGTTTGAATATATTAAAATAATCTCCTTTTCCTGACTTCTATCCCCATATGTGTTTATCCCAAAGCAGAGTGTGGTGGAAGGCATGGCAGGAGATAGGAGTAAGGGGCAGAGGGTAAAGGGAAGAGGCAGATGTGGGCCCAGGACCGGTGCCTGGAGAGCGGAAGGAATGGCCACTGAGTCTGACTGAAAGGGCCATGGAGGGCTCCCTAGATGACATTGGAAGTGAGCTGTGGAGGACGACAAAGAGTACTCTGGTGTCAAGCTGAGGGAGAGTGGCTGTATCTGTAGTCCCTGCTGTGTCTGTCTGAAGGATGGCCCCCAATGGGTTGGCTTGGGTTATGTTTATGGTTAGGTTTACGGTTACTGTTAGGATTAAGGTTTGTGTTAGGATTGGGGATAAG
>PVKE010035803.1:0-16715 GCA_004027555.1 Craseonycteris thonglongyai
GCTGGCACCAGAGAAGTTGGCTAATAGGTAGGTAAGACCTAGTCCTTGGGTCATTTGGGTTACAGTTATGGAAGTATAAGGCACATCTTCAGGTCTAAGTGGACTAGAAAACCAGTGGGTCACCAGCCCAGTCACCAGATCAGCCCAGTTTGATCTAGGGACACAGGTTAAAAGTCCAATGAAACAAAACAGGATCTGCAGGAAGAGTAACTCAGGGCTCCAGCAATCCCTGGAGAACAAAGTAAGGTTGTCTTATAGGTGAAGTTAAGTGGCCTTTGGGACACCAGAAATTCAGGCATACTGAGCTCCAACTTCACTCTAACTCACAGTGTAATAATAACGGGGACTCATATGTTAACTCAAGATCCCACTCTTAGAAATAAGTACATTGTTTTCTAAGTGGAGTCTCCAATGAGGATGTTTAAGGTCATGTGTCAAGGTGAGAGGGTGTCCCAAAATTCACGCAAGATTTGAATTTTGCGTCATTTGTGCGGTAAAGTGTTGCCAATGAAAAAAAAGACAGCATGACAGCTGACAGTTCAGGGTTATTAAAAATGGAGTGCTACATGAAAGAACAATGCGTTTTCATTGTTGAGCAATGAAAACTTACAATTTTTAACTATAAACCTGTGTTTTCTATCAAATTATTTCTTGTGTGAATTTTGGGACACCCTTTAGTTTCTGAAGCCCCCAGTTCACACTGCATTTTTTTGTCAGAAGATTAACCTGGTATGGAGCTTCGCTTGTTCCAGTCATGTGCATTTCCTGGGTTTTCTTTGCATTAAGGAGGCAGGCAGAATAGGATAGTGCAGAGGTCAGCCAATTGTAACCCACAAGGCAAATCTGACTAACCACCAGTTTTTTATAATAAAGTTTTATTGAAACACAGCCATACCATTCATTTACATATTATTTATAACTGCTTTCACACTACAATAACAGAGTTGAGTAGTTGTGATAGAGACTGTATGCCCTATAGAGCTTAAAATATTTACTACCTGGCCCACATACAGAGAGTCAATAGTAGGTTAGGCTACTGGGGTTAAACCCTATCTTCATCCTTTACTAGGCAGGTGCTATGGCCTGAATGTTTGTGTTCTCCATAATTCATATATTGAGTATGAATTTAATATAGGTGGGGCCTTTGGAAGGTGATTAGGTGATGACAAGGAGCCCTCGTGAACGGGATTAGTGCCTTCACAAAAAGCTGTCAAGAAAGCTCCTTGACCACTCTATCGCGTGCAGTTGCACCTAGAAGGTGCTGTCTAGGAACCAAAAGTGGGCTCTCACCAGACACTGAATCTGCTGGCACCTTGATCTTGGACTTCCCATCCCCCAGAACTGTGAGAAATAAATTGCTGTTGTTTATATGCCAGCCAGTTTATGGTATTTTGTTCTAGCCTTCCAACTGACTAAGACAGCAGGTAACTTTGGGAAAATCACTTTAACTCGAATTTCCCATTCTTAAAAGAGTGATGATAATGCATCTTTCTCCATAACGTAGCCATGAAAGCCCAGTGTGATAATACATGTGCCAAGTGCGGTGTCTGGTATGTAGTAAGTACTCAGTAAATATTAACTATTCTACTAACCATTAGGTAAGGGTAGCTTCAGAATCATATTCTAGTACAATGTGTTTCTAATATAGAACTGATAAAGGAAATGTGCTCTATTGAGAAAGGTGCCAATTCAGACACAACTAAAACCAGTTCAATCTATATAAGGCACTCGGTTTAATATTGTCAATATAAAAATTTTAAGTAGATCACTAATCATTCTTTATTGCTGGGAATCTCTACAGTGTCTTGTAAATTGCTTTAAAGGGGCACTTAAAGTTTTCTGTAGGATTCTGTCAAATGAAGATAAAAGTCATGAAGAAAAATTTACATTTTATCAATATTAAGAGTCTATTAAAACTCATAAAAATGTATATTATTGTGCTTACTTTTTTGATGTTTTATACTACAAATCCTGAGACATACTTCAAAAATAAAAAAAAGTGTTTTGCGGTTGTAGCTTAAATCTTAAAACATCTCAAATTCTCTCTGCAACTCAGAATGCCGTTCATTAAATTCCTTCTTCTAAGGAACCATAAATGCAGTAATCTAGACCCTGATAAAGGCTTTAAAGTTGTCCCTTAGGACACTTGGGGTGAAGAAAGATGGAACATTAGTGTCAAAGAAGCATATTATTTTATTCTCAATATAATTAATAAACTCTTTCTCTCCCCCACAGGAATCTGCTAAATCTCAATTCTTATTTGTATTGAAGCAAAAGATTTAGTTACCTACCTAACAGAAAAGGAAAGGAAAAAAAAAAAAAAAAGATCTGAAAAAGGCTTTAAGTATTTAGTGGTTTAAACCCTGCATAAATTGGAGATTTGAATAAAAAATCAGCCCTGGTATTTTTCTATGAAAATGGTGAACAGAAGGAATATATGTACTCAGAGGAATAGTGTTTTATGCCAAACATCAATCAACCCGGCTTTAGAAGCCTATTTATAATACGGTGGGGGTCCTGGACAGTGCACTTCACACTGCGAGGACCAATCCATGACAGGAGATAGTGAACAATTGAAGGCTTTACGAATAATTAAAACTCTGTTTGAAAATGGAGATGTTTTCCACAGCTTTCCTGTGTATGCACGATATCATCGATATTCAAGAGTGTAAATATTGACTAGTTATTGCCGGTAGCCAGAAGGAGCAAAATCCCCTTTGAAATAATAATGTGGAGTGTGTGTATATAACATATACATATGTATGCACACACATATGCATAGAGATGTTAAATATATAGTCATATAGGGAGAGAAAATATAGATTTCACTTTATATGACAGTTGAATAGCTATACTTTAAACAACCCATGTTCACTGCCAGTACAGTTCTAGTGTGAGTGTGTATGTATGTGTGTGTGTGATATGCGAAGAAAACGCAAAAATATTTCTGAAAATTTTTATCTGTTATTTCTTGTCGTAACGTGAAAATGAGAGAGATTATAAAGTGTACCTTTTATCTTTAAGAAAAATTCTCCATTGCTTAAATTCAAATCTAAAACTATACAAATTTAGAGCTGGCAGGGAAAGAATTAATAATCTTGTCTAGTTTTCATAATATTTTAGGCCCATCTTAAACCCTTTTGGGGTGGAGGCAAGCACAATTAATACATAAATTAAAATCCTTGGAAATGGCTCCTTCATCGGACAATTTTTCATTTAAGAGACATGGAACTTAAAACAATTTTTTTTTTTTGAGACTAAAAAAAATTCCTCAAGATAATTATTTCACTTTCCTGCTTTATCAGAAAACTAGTTAAAGATCTCAGCACACTTGGTTAGTGTGAAGATACTGAGGAAGCAAAAGCCGTTACCTTTTCTCTGAAGAGCTTTCCATTCAGAACCATAAGGCATCGTGTGCACACGGTCTTTGTAAATCAGAGTGTGGAGTTTTCTATAAAAAGTGCAAACAGTAACTGCAAAAAGTGTTAGGAAAGGGAGCAATTTGTGCAGGTGAGAACTGTCAGGAAAGAGGGAGTCTCACCCCAGATGTAATGAAGTGTAGATCCTGGTTGGCTGGTGTGGAGAGAGGAGAGTAGTGCAGGCCTCTGAAATGGGATGGCGAAGACATCAAGAGGGGGCAAACAGGGTGTGCTGAGAGAAATAAAAACCAGAGAGTAGAATGAATTGAGGATTATGAGCTAGATTAATTAAAACCTGCTGTGGCCTTCTGAGTGGACCTCAGTGCTTTGTGACTTAATTCAAAATGAAGGACACCAGAGATAACCACAAGAACTGGGATCTGCAGATTTGTTTTTGGCTTGACAAGATTCCCACTCAAGCAAATTCATTCTCTCTCTCTCTCTCTTTCTCTCTCTCATACACACACACACACACACACACACACACACACCCTCTGTGCTTACTGACAAGGTGAAAGAATCATAATAATAGTAACCCACCTAGTTGAATGAACACTGAAGTTTGCCCCTTAGCTGATTTGACCAGGTCTTGACAGGGATTATGCTTCATACATCTTTTGTACTTCTCATGGTGTGGACCAAGAGCAGGACTAAAGACATACCCACTGGTAAATTGCTGATGGCCAATGGAATAAATTTATCCAGTAGACTGTACAGGATTTCCCCCACAGCCTTTACACGTGACCAGAGTCCACAGTGGTCTCTGATCCTAAGTTAAAGAGACCATTAAGAATACACAATCTTATTGGGATCAAAGATACGGTGTAGAGTTAAAGGCCCCACTGGTCTACTTGGCTCATACCAGAGCCCCAGAACATCTTTGTGATGTCTACATGCACAGAGATGTGTGTAAAAATTATTCCGTCAAATGAATAACTGCAGACTAACAAAGAGAACAATTCCGGACAACAAGTAATCCAATTTTATTCCCAGAGTAATCCCATCCATAGGGCAGCAGCCAAATCCCCACTGTCAGAAAACATGCTTTCTGACAAGGCAAGGATTCCTCCTCCAACTCGACAGAAATGACATTAGTTAATAAAGCCAGATCCACACTCACAAGGGGACATACAGAATGCAGGCCCAAAGCCTGGAGACCTTGATCTGAAACGTTCTGTCCACCGCATAGAAATGGGCCTTTGCAAAGGAAATAATCCAGGTACCCGCCTTTTCCTCCTGCCTGTACAGATGAGTTTCCCTGCATTTCCTTTCAGTCGGCCTGAATACAGGAAGGCACCAGGGGGAGCTCACACATCTTCCTTCTTTTTCTCCCCCTCTCAGGGAAGGTTGCCTGTAGTATCCCAGAGAAAAAGGGTGGGTCAAAACAACAACATATATGAAATGATTCACTAAGGCTAAGCACAGGTAATTCATTCTGAGCAGATAGTCTGGATTCCTTTGGAAGATTCTGTGCTGCATTCTTCATGCCGGGCACACCTAAAGTCAGCATTCAGCTGATTCACCTGGCTTTAGGATGTGGCCTCTTAAAATTGCTGGATCAAAGAGACAGTCATTATAAGGGCATGTCCGAAGATGCCCTGTGTCTTCCCAAAGTGAAAAGGGTGGGTGGGGGACTGTCTGTGGCCTTGTGATGTGAAATGGCATTCTTCAGCATGCGCCAATTTTAATCACAGGGGAGTGTAAGGGAAGGAGTTTGGATCTTTGGTTTTCCACGTTAATCAATGAGATTGATTTTTTTTTTTTGTATTTTAAATAAGAATTTGTCATCCCCCCTCCCACCCCCCCCACCCCCCCACCACCACCCTGGGATTGAAAACATGAGTCAAGGAGGAAAAGTCAAGATATATAATTAACTTTGCATTATCAATATTAGTGGAGAGAATTAGTGGCACAAAGAATCCTAAAGGACTAGATGGGCCACATATCTGACTTCCTGATTGTGTTTGTGACGCTGACATTCAGTTGAGAGGGAGAGGGGAAAATAAAAAGGCCTCTTGCTTCCCATACTTGCTGATAATTCTCTCCACTCATCGTTTTAAAGAAATGATATGTTTTTAATCCTAAATTTCAGATCTACAGGTCACAAAATCATAGAGATCCTAGCCCTGGAAAATGCATCATGAGGTCATCTGACCAACTCTCGAAAGCAGCTGAGGTCTAATCGTTTTTAATTTTATTTTATAAGTGCAGTAGTTGAGGTTCAGAGGGGAAAATTAAGAGCCTGAGTCACGTAGTGAAATATAAATTCAAAACCCACTGAGGATCCAGTTCCCCATCTCCACTTATCCCTCCTTATAAGATTGTAAATAACTTTTTTTCTTAATATTCCAAGTTTAAACTTTGAACCACCCACAGCCCTAGACGAAAGAGATTTTCATAAGAGAATGTAGAATAATTACAAACTAGGGTAGCTGAACACGTGGGGAATGCATTGGGGGCAATTAAATATCCCACTACATGTGGGTTTCTCCTGGGTGGGAGGCCTGGGAGCCTGAGGGCAGCCGCGGGGCCAGGCGGGGAGACTGTCCTTCAGGTCCCCAACCCGCGACCCGCGACAAGGCCCGGCGAGGCGGCCGCTGCCTGGCGCCCCGGCAGAGGCACCGCGTGGCGAGCGCAGCGCCTCGCGGCCAGACCCGGGCGGGGCCGCCCCGGCTGCCGGTTCCCGGGGGCGGGAGACTGAGTTGGAGGACGCTCGGGGCAGCGCGGCCACCACGAGGAGCGCGCACCGGAGTCCGCCTGGCAGACCGATCGCGTCGCGCTCGGCCGGGGACAGAGGCAGCGGCGCTCCACGAGGGAGCGAGCGGGGCGCACGGGGGCGCGCACCCACCGCAGGCGGAGGTCCTACCGTGGCTGCCACCCACCAGGGGACAGGGTCGCCCCCCGCCCCCTGCCTGCATGGGACAGGCTCCCACCCCGCTGCGCCGCCAAACGCCTCCAGACCGCGCGGAGTGTTCCTAAAAGATGTAGCAAGCGAGGTCTCTGCAGCGAGGTGCAAACCCACGCCACCGCGTTGGCGTGCGTGGAGGGCCATCCGCACAGGGGCAGAGGGGCTTTCATCGTGACGATAGCCTTGTGCATGCTGCAGAATTTATTTTGCCCACACAATTCGAGCATCCGAGGTTAAAATGCCTGGGGCTCAGCATGTCGGTGTGGAAATTTCCCTGCGACTTCGGTGGCGGGGACCCAGCACCTGTGCTCTGCGCCTCTGACAGGGACAGCTGCGCATAGCACGCGGGCCCGCCGACCGCACCATCTGACCTGCTGGGAACCAAGTCTGAGCTGTGGAATGTGAACCGCCCTGTGCGACGTTCATTCTTAGATAAATCTTCTTGGAGAAGAGCGTCGTTCTCCACTCACAGATTATCTAGGAAGACGTCCTGGATGGGATAGGTAGACATATGAGAGCCCAAGGAAACTATGTGAAACTTTAAATTGTAGACACTTACGAGCCAACTGTCTGGAAGCCCTGAGTATATATATATATATATATATATATATATATATATATATATATATATATATATATATATATATATATATATATATATATATATATCCATCAGATGCATCACAATTCCAGGACTCCTGGCATTTTTGAAATCAGTGGACGTGTGGGGAAGTTTTCTGGAACACAGAATGCATATCACTAAAGCTTTAAAGTCATGAAGTGGGTGCTTTAGCTCTTCTGCAGCTATAGGATTTTAGCCCCTCCTTGAACCACCAAGAATTCCTTATAAATAAGTCAGCAAAAACATTTCCATTCAGTATTGCTAGGTGGCAAACAATCCATTCCCTCAGCTCACTGTGTCCTTTTCACCACGGACAGTGCTGTGATCCCTGACGTTAGGTGTCTGGCCAGGCCGGAGTGGCTCGGACCCACAGCCCCTTGCCCTTGAGCAAACAAGGGACTTGAGGGCTGCTGCTTCTACATGATGCAGAAAAGGAAGTTGGTTAGAAAAAGCCTCATTTGTTCCTCTTCTTACTTTTCAACTACACTCTAGACAGACATTCTTTCTCTGACCACTAAAGGAAGATGATTTGGTAACTTGGGGGGCATTGCTTCTCTGTCACTCTGAGTTTGTTGTCACTCCGCAGGGAGGATTAGTTTGGGGGCGGGGGGAGCAAGGGGATAAATGAAAAGGAAGATGGAAAAGAGATCAGTTACTGGCATTATCCAAACCTCGTCCGGTCTTGTTTTTAATGTGCTGTGGAATGGAAACGTTGCAATAAAAGTCATGATTGAAAAACAAGGTCTCTTAGAAAATAGAAATTTAGTGTCCTGAAGAAAAAGGTCAAGAAAACCTTTTAGGAGGACACGGTGACCTTTACATAGGAAAATACCCATATGCAAAGGAGAAGAGAAGTGCAATAAGGAGATACACCTTTCCAAACCCCTGATATAGCAAAAACTTTGCTTACATATCTCATTTAATTCTCTCTGCAACCCTAGGAAAAGGATACAGGTTTTAATCCAGACTTCCTTTTATAGATGAGGAACCTGTAGCTGAGAGGCCCAAAGAAAATCACCCAAGGTCATATAGTTAGAGGCAAAATGACAATTGGCTAAGGATGAAAGGAGTCCTTGAGAATTGGTGTTTTTAAATCTCCATTCGTTACAGAGGGAAGCTGAGAAATTAATTACCTTTTGGGAGGATCTTTAGATTAGTGGGACAATGATGTTAACTTGCAGAGAGACAAGCCTGTGTATTTTCTTGTTACTTATTATGTGATTTCAGAAAAGGTGTGACAATTTGGGAAAACTGAAGGGTGCCCGAATTCATTTAATAATGTCCTTTTCAACTGATAGACCTAGTAGATATGATTAGGCACATGTCCTTGTTCTTCAGGAAATTTCTGTTATTTGAGGAGAAGACTGGAAAGCTTTAGACTCTTTCAATATTAAGAATAATTTGAATTTTAGTTGGAAAATAGATTATCTGTATGATTGAGTTTGAAGGGCAACAAAAGGGTCTAGATGGTCCAAAGAAACAGTCCCTATGGTCCCCACCCACTGAGATTAAGCATAGCTTTCGAATCAGACAGCTCTGGCCATGAATTCAAACTGTGCCAGCTATGACTAGCTGTGTGACCCCAGGCGAGTTTCTTAACTTCTCTGGGCTTTCACATCCTCCTCTGTAAAAGGAGGCAAATAAACCTTTGCGAGGTTATTATGAGGATAAAATGAAATAGTAACAGAATGCCTGCCTGGTCTATAGTAGATGCTCAAAAGTGTTGGTGTCGCGTAGTGTGATTAAAGCATGTGAAAGCAGATTTTGAGAGGGTGGGAACTCACCAGACGCTGGGCTGGTGAAAGGAAGTGCCACTAACTTCAGCTCTGTGACAGTTTTGCCTGGGGCTGGCTCTGGGGGAAAGACATGGGTTCTCACTCATGTCTGAATCTACCAGAGAGGACAGACAGCTCCACAGGCAAACCACGGAGGTCTGAGAAGGTGGAGGAGAATGATTACGGCAATCATGCAGCAAGTGAGCACCATGTCATAAATCTTCTTGATCCTGAGATCAAAGGACAATACTTTCAGAAACTGCGAAAACAAGGCTGAAGCAAACTAGTTAATAATGATGACACAAGACAAAAATGTCTGTGTTCTTACTTAACCCTTGAGCTAAGGGAATTTTATTCTTCAATGTTTTTTTTTTTAATCGAACTGTTTTTGTTGTTTAAATATACTAAATGGACATAATTTTTGCCTAGTTATTATGTAATATCGCTCTGCCAAAAAACAGTTATTACGGTGAAATTCTGCTTTAAAAAGAATTGCAAAACAATTCATCAAAATGTTTTCCTCTGGTGTTTTCTGTCAGGTAAAAGCTCGATTAAATCCAGAGATTTGCATTTAAAATAATTATTTTGCCTGATTATGAGAATAATGCATGCTCCTTGTAGACAGTTTAGTATAAACAAATGAGAGACTAACCTATAAGGAAAAACACAAGAACCCCTTTATTTCCACCAATAAGAATTAACCAGTTAAGATTTTGGTGATTTCCTTCCAGTCTTTTTACCTTCCTTTTTTTAAACCTTGGTTGGAACTGACTATATATACAAATTTTGCATTCTGCTTTTATCAGTCTTTTCCCCATGTTATTGAAAATTATTTGTTACTTTATTTGTAATGACAGCCTAATTTTACATCATAACAATATAACATAATTCTCTCTTGTTGAATGCTGTGGATTCTGGGCTTTGCTATTATTGTAAATTACACTAAAATGAAAATCTGTGTGCATAAATCCTTGAGTTTAAGATTCTTTTGTAGGATAGGCTTCTATAATTTTGTAGAATAGACTACAAGATCCATATATATAAATCTTGGTAAGGCTTTTAAAATACATGGTCAAATTGATTTTAGGAATAGCTGCAGCAATTTTCAATCTTAGCAGCAATATATGAAGACACCACTCTTTCATAGTGTCCTTAATCATGACTAATACTGTTGCCAAAAAAATCTTTTCTAATTCGATAGGTGAAAAAAGGCTTTGTTGTTTTATTTGATTTGATTTGGGACTGCTATCATCAAACAGCTTTTTCAGATGTTCATTAGCCATTTGCTCTTCTGTGAATTACCTATTAATATCCTTTGCCCATTTTTCTATTGAGACCTTAGTGCTTTTTAAACCTATTTATATAAACCCTTTATATCAGTCCTTTTTTTGTAATTGTGGCAAATAGTTTGTTCCCCATTTTACTCTTTGCCTTTTAATTTTGTTCATGATTTCTGATATATAAAATTTAAAATTTTTACTTAAATAAACGTGTCAAGCATTTCTTGGTGATTGCTTTCTGTTGCTCTCCAGGAAACCAGATCTTCACCTTTTTCTTCTACTTGCATTTTTATAATGGGTAATTTTTTTTTAACATTTAACTTTTTATTGCTTCTGAAGTTTATTGTGCTATGAGGTAAGGACATTATTTATTCACTAAATAGCTAGGTAGTTTTTTTCAATACCACCAGTTTAACATCCATTCCTTCACCAATGGTTCACTGTGTCTCCACCTCAGTGACTTCCTCTGGTTGATACAAATGCAGGGATGCTCATAACAATACAGTAGCAAACTTCTAGGGCTACACAGGCACCAACCAATCAGCACAGACATCAATCACCCAACATGTCAGGTTTACCCAGTGAGTGTATCCCGGATGAGGACCAGCCTTGCAAATATGATAGAAGAATTTACTGTACACAATATATATATATACACAATATATATATATATATATATATATATATATATATATATATATATATATATACACACACACACATACACACACACACACACACACACATATATATACACATATATGCAAAAAAAATAAAAGAATCTCTTTCAAAGAAAGATCTGTTTAATTGAACTTAATGTGTTTGAGATGGAACTTTTATATAAATTCCATTTGGAGCACTTGAAGTTTAAACTAAGTCCACTGTGTTCATTTGACAAATATTAGTGAAGCCTCTATTATGAGCAAGAACTACTTTTGGGTTCCCCCTCTCCCCATCAACAAATGCTACTGAATAAGCAGTAATATCAATTTTCTAATTCTTTGCCAAATTTTTCTCCCTCCATTAATATAATTGTCACTGTTCTTTGAGATATGCTCCGGGTCAGCTCACCCTCTTCTGATATGACACAAATCACATCTGCCAGTGATCCGGTTAGCTTATCTGAGAAGTTGATAAACTTGGTAAGTCTTGGGTTTGTCCATCTGTTCCCATAGTTTGTCTGCTCCATAAAGAATGTGATATTTGCCGCTTTTGAGGTGGCTTCATTCTGCATTTATTTCTGGATTTTCTTTATCATGATAAACATACCACAAGGCCGGGTGTCCCAATTTTACATTTTACATTTCCTTTTGCTTTAATATAATTTAAATCATTTCAAGAGAGAGTAATGATGAAATTTTATTTCTATCAAATTCTTCATACAGTTATGTTACTAAACATTCTGAAACCAAGATAGGAAGTCAGATTTTGTGGTTTTGCCCAGTATAATATAGAATGTCAATACCGTTCTGTAAGAATGAGACAGCGATTGGACAAGTGTTGCTGTAAAAAGGACGTGTGCACTTACTAGAGTCCACCCCATGCAAACAGGATCTGACACCTGGGTTAAGATGCTTTCTCAAGGATTTGTCCAAGTGCCTGACTTTTCATGGATGGCAGGAGCAGAGTAATCTGTGGCAGAGTGGGACAAGGGGTGAGGGATTCAGGGGGAAATTAGGGTTCCAGAGTTTGGCAAGTGAATGCAAACCATGAAGCTGCTAACAGGGCAAGACTCTATCCCAGGGAGAAGAACTGGACAGAAGACATGGGTCCTCAGCAATGGGGCCTGGCGAAGAAACAGAGAGAGCCCTATCTGGGAATGGAGACCCAAAGTGAGTAAAAAATATTGATCAATGATCAAGTAAACAAAGATTAAACAGATTAAGTTTTCTGTCACTGGGTAGAGTGGTGACTCAAGATAGAAATTTTGTTTAGTAGAAAAACGCAGACATTTTACATTTCTTGCTATCATAGCTGTGACAACACTAGGATGGGTCCTCGGCCTGGTCATTTTTGTGGCAGTTAAACCTAGTTGTGTTCCAGATAGTGTGACTACAGGGCTGGGCTCCTGCCCTTCCCTGAAAACTTAACCTGCTCTTACCTAAGATGGAGCCCTCTCCCAATGCCTGTTCCAAAATAGTATGCTGGCTATGGTCACAGTGCTGTCATTTGCCTCAAGCTAGTCTTTCCCCTCAAAGTTTGAATGCCCCATTTCCCATATTGCATTCCTTTGCAGTTAAATGCTGGCCTTGACTCAACTTGAGTTCCCCATTCCTCCTTCAACACCGTGGTTTAGACTTCTAGTTACTTCCATTCTCAGTAGAGAAAGATGCCAAGGAGCGAATTAAAACTCCAATGTTGTTTTCAGGCATCCCCAGCAACAGTGGATTTGTATTGATATACAATATAATCATACCCTAGTGCCTTTCTGGATGGCTGGGCCCAGTAATTTGTACCAGTTTCCGACCCCTTTTAACAACCTAGTGCCACTTATCTGAACATACCATATCATCTCTGCAGAATACAGTGTGACATTTGTAGTCCCACAGATTTAGACTGGAGAAGGACTATTGTTTTGCTTTGATCTAGGCCATGTACTATGTTGTTTTATTCTTAAACTCCTCTACTATCTTGTTGACTTTGAGTTTATGGTTTGCTACGACACTCAGGTTTTTAATCACAAGAATAGTTATGAAGTTATTAGTCCCCAGACCTTGTACTTGTCTCATTTTTTAAATATTTATTCAAGTATTTTAAAATCTATTCTTTTATTTCTGATCAATAAAGGAATATATGCTTACTGTAGAAAAACTTGACAATAGAGAAGAGCATGAAGCAAATAAAAATAATTTATTATCCACCTGCTCAGAGATATTGCGTGACCATTTTGAAATAGTGTATACGTTTCAGCCTCTTGGCAAACATCTTCAACATTTGCAAACCTACCTCATGTATTATTTTGTAACCTACTTTTCTGCTTAGTAATAATATATAAGGTCACTAAACATTCTCCTAAAGAATTATTGTTCTTGTTTAGAATTTTTAACCAAAAAATTTCACTTCTGGGGATTTAGCTAATATTAATACTTGTGTATCAAAAATATTGTTGTATAACAAAGATTTAGCAACAAAAAGTTTACTGCAGTTTCATTTATAATGAGGAAAAAATGGAACACTACAAAAATACCAAAAAACAGTAAATATTCACCTCTATAATAAAAAACCACACAACTGTTAAAATTACATTTAAAAGAATATTTTGTAAAATATAAAAACATATTGAGGATTGCTAAGAGAAAAAGCAAATGATAAGACTGTGTGTATAATATGTGTATATAATTTTTAAACAACATGGAGCTATATATTTTTTAAAAAGGTTAGATGATACAACAGGCACTGCAACAAAAGTATAATGGTTACATCTGGTTGGTGAAATTATGGATGATTTAGAGTTTTCTTTCATTTTGAGACTATTTTTCTAAATGCCCAATAATATGTATGTATTACATTATAATAAAAATAAATTTCAATTCACTAATTTTGTAAGTAATATGTTGCCATTTCAAGGTATAATAATTTTATTTAATGAATTCTGTCTAACTTGGACATATAGAAAATTTGTAATTAAATAATGCGACATCATAATGACAAACACCAGCTTTACCTCTGAAGGTGAGGTGGGTCAAAGCACTAAGAGTGGGATGCATAGAGGATATCAGCTCTATTAATAATGGTTTATTTCTTTATCGGTAGACAAAGAATGAATGCTGGGTTCATTAATCTTCATAGTTTTTATATCTTTTAAATACTACATAATAAACTTAAAAATACTATAGCAAGAAATGCATACAGCAATATATAGACAGATGGATAGATAGATAGATAGATAGATAGATAGATAGAATATATATCTGATTATTCCTCTGATGTGATTTGCTAAAAATAGAACTACTAGGTAGAAATGGGAAAATATATTTAAAACTTTTGATATACATTGCTATATTGTCCCCTAGGAAGCCTGAAACAACTTATATTCTCACTAGAAGCACGCAAATGTTTGTTTCACTTAACCCTCACCAACAATTTCATGATCATTTCTGAAATGTTTGCAAAATTAGGTAAAAAATGTTATTCCCCTAATGCATTAATTTGAATTCCTTTGATTATTAATGAAGAAAACATTTTGCTCTTTATTTCATCTTTCTCTTTTCTATATTGCTTTGCCACATCTTTTGCCTATTTTTCCATTGATTGGGCACCTAATTATTAATCCTTATATATTAAGAACATTTCCACAGCTGATAATTGCTTTGCATTTGTGCTTATTGGTGCTTTGATGTTTAGAAGTGTTACTTTTTTATAAAATGAAATATATGAAAATTTTCTTTAGTGATTTTTTATTCACCTGAATATTTTAAAAGGGTGTATCTTCTAAAACACCAAATACACACTCATTTACAACTGTTTTCTAGTTTGTTGTTTCATGTTTTACATTTAACCATCTAAGCTACCCGTGATTATAGTGTAAAGATCTAACTATATTTCCAGCGAAATAACCAGATCATAATAGTCCAGCCCACTCCCTTTTTATTTTTAATTTATATTTTCTGCACTGGTTTGAAATGCTCTTATATCCAGTACTAACTACTATAGTCCATTTCTTGGCCTTTTACTCTTTTTGCACTATTTACCTTACTATTTTATTTATTCCAAATGTATTTCAATATCCTGTAAGTCAAGTCCCCTTCATTATGCTTTTTTCCCCAATTCATCTTAGTCAATTACCTATTTCAGGTTAAATTTCAAATTGTCTTGTAAAGTTCCAAAAATATTTTATTGAGTTTTTATTTAAGGTGGCAGTTAATCTACATATGAATTTGGGAATAATGTGAACCTATGCAGTATTGATTCTCTGAATTTGGAAATATGGTATAACTGCATTTATTCAGGTTTTACTAATTGCTCTTCAGTTAAGTTTTATAAGGTTCTTCCTATGGGCCCTACAAGTTTATTGTAAGATTTATTTATGGATATAAAAGAAACCTTAATGTATTATAAATATAGACTTTTTGGAAGTTTTAGAAAAATACCCAAACTTCTGAGGGGGGGGGGACTGTATATCTATCTCATACCATTCACAGAGGCAAAACTAAAATGGATTAAATGTTTAATTAAAAAAAAAGATATTAGAAAAATACAAGACCTATTCTCATCTTATCGTAGGGGAGACTTTCTATAACAAGAATTGTGACTAGAAGCCATAAAAAATGGAAATAAAAATGAAAATTTATAAGTTCCCTATGGAGAAAGACACTAAAAATAATGTTAAAAGGCAAGTAACAACTGAAAAAAGTATCTTTAATGTAGAAAGTATTTCTCCAAATATGAAAAAGAAAGATGAGACAGGACAAGAAAATACAATATACTGAAGGGAAGAACATGGTCAATAGGATTTTAAAAGATGATAATTAAACATATAAGGAAATATTGATTAAAACCTCAACAAAGAACTACTTTTCTTCCATTATCTCATTATCACTTTTATTTTAAACATAATAATAACCAGTGTTAGGTAAAGCTACAAAAAACAGGCACTCCCACACACTGCCTTGCATTGTGTCAACACTTGTCTAGAAGGGAAAGTTGTCAGATTCAACAAGACATAAAGTGTGCCTTCCCTTGGACCTACCAAGTCTATTTTCAAGAATTATAAGTGAATTCTGCTGAAAGACATACAAAGATGTTTACTACAGCACTGTCTGTATACTTATTACAGGTTTTTAAATGCTAAATTTATTGTGATGACATTGGTTAGTAGCACTGCTTTTAATATTGAAGAATAAGAATCAAATAGAATTGTCTGTACAGAGCCATTGTACCTGAATTTTGAGCAGAAGAGTGACAAATTGGACTTAGATACTAAACCAGCTTTGCATTTTGAAACAAGCCTTCATCTGACAAGTATCCTTCCATTATTACATTACTGGATTACATTTGCTAATATTTTATTTAGCAAACTTTTCACCTATATTTGAAAGTGGAATTTGCTATCATTTTAAAACTCACTTTAATATAAAATCAAGTTTATTTATTCACCTTTTCAGTTTCACTTGGTTAGTGTTTGTCCTGTTTCAGCCTCTTAAGATTTTAAGTTCAAATTTTTGTTTGTTTGTTTGTTTGTTTGTTTGGTTGGTTGGTTGGTTGGTTGGTTGGTTGGTTTTGGAGGTAGGACAGCACTGCTCAGCTAAAAAAAATAAAAAATGCTTCCTAGATTCTCTTGCAGCTAAAAGACTAAACTCAAGGCCATGAGTTATAAGTGAAAGTTTGTAAAAATTCTAGGGAGGCTTTTTAAAGGAAACTAAGGCAGCTGGAAGGCATACCTGTTTTCCCTTTGTCCTTTCTTTCTCTGCCTGGAATATGAATGCTGTAGCTGAAGCTCCAGCAAGCCTCACAGACCAGGAAGTGATCTTAAAAATGAAAGGCAAAGACGATGACTAGAAAGACAGAGGAGCCTGAATCCTTAATGACTACAGAGATGCATACCTTTGTATTTCTTTTATGTGTGAAATGCTTTTTAACATTTCTTTTCTATCAAACATTAGCTATCCCTCATAGTTTTATGATGTCTGAAATTTTGATAGGTGTGTATTCTTTCACCCAATTTAATTTTTATTGCTCCATTATATAATACCCTTTGGATATAATTTTTTA
>PVKE010035804.1:0-16702 GCA_004027555.1 Craseonycteris thonglongyai
GACACACTCAATGGTTTGGTGTTTACCTGGAGAGGAGGGAGGAGGGGGGAGGGGGGAGGGAGCATTGTGTAGGGAGGGGGGAGTGGGCACCAGATATTTGGTGTTGGAGGGGGACCTGATTCTGGGAGCTGGGCACATAATGCGATGCATGGGTGATGTGATGTGGAGTTGTCTATTGGGAAACTGTCTGATTATTACCAACCAATGTCACCCCATTAAATTTAACAATAAAATATAATAATATTAAGAAAAAAAAAAAGAATTCAGTAACAGCATGCTGTTTAAATTGAACATCTGAACACCCTTCCATTTCGATGTGCACTGGGTGAAAATGTAAGCATCTGTGTGTGCAAGGTCAAGAATGATGGAGGGGAAAAACCATGTGACTACACAAAACCGGTTATATCCAGATATGTTTAATGTAACAAAAAAATATAATAGTGGAGGCAAATCTATCAGCCCGCCCTCATAATTATGATAACGTATTTATGGAGCAGTAAGTGTGGTCCAGGTACTGAGCCAATCTTTATATAGGTTATGTTATTTGTTCCTGACAGAAATCCTATGAGGCAGGTTATAGATGTAATTGGGACAGTTTTGCAAGTTGATCACTACACTCTAGCTTGGAAAGTAACAACAATTTTTCTTCTATAACTGTAATGTAATAAATTTCAGTTATACAAACTGTTTTTACAGTGCCCTAAACTGTGAAAGTTGTACTCTTCTATCTGCTGATTGACAAATGCAAAGCAAACTGCTTATCAGCTATCCAATTTTACCTCTAAGGTGAAGGACTAAAAAAGGAAAAATTTTACCCATTAAATTTGTAATATCACAGCATGCTTTGATGTAACAAATCACATAGTGTATTTCATTAGTGGTATATTAACAAATAATGAATTGCATGTGAATTAGCTTTGGCCAGGCACATCCTTGATGGTTTATTAGTACTATTCTTTTTTTTTTATCTCAATATAATTGGCCCCCTTGAACCTTATTTTGTATAAAAATAAATTGACCTACCCCTTCTGTATGCTTGGGTATCATAAGTTTTCTATGTATATTTAATAAATTTCCATGTCACTACCTGCTGCTAGATAATTAGTTCTTGAAACACTGAGTTTCAAACATTGAAACATAAGATGATTATGTCTTATTGTCAAGTTTCCATTCCAAAGTAAATTAGTAATTTGCCTATTAATTGCCCTCCGCTGTGTAGGAGCCATGCCTCATCACTCCCAGAATATATGTTAGACCCATCTTCATATAAGAGTAGGTAATAAACACGTTTATTGATTCTTGGTAGGGCAAATCACATCTTATTCTTTCTAATGCATTCTTCACTTCTTTTTAATAAATCAAGTAATTTGCTTGCCATTTATAAATTTAGCTTCAACTAAAAAATGAGCAGCTATCTTTTTTCCTATCTGAAAAGCAATCTCTCAGAAGCCCAATAGTATTATAAGGTCAATGATGAAAGTTTAGAGTAAATAGCTCACAAACTTTTTTCTAAACAATTAAAAAGGCTGATTTAAATGTCTGCAATGGTGACTTCAACCTTGACTCCTGGCTCAATACAGACGGAAGTAATCTGCTTAGCTATCTCAGAAGGACTGTGCTAGTCACTGAGTCACAGGATCCCAGGTCTTAGAACCGTCCCCATAAGGAGTTTCTCTTGCAGTGGTTCTCGGAGTCTTGGTAGGCATACAACTGGTCCTTTCAATTTGAGAATCTTTTCCTTTGTGCCTCTGATTAGGTCAGCACACACCTTCTCCAAGGGTTTTACATTGCGGCTGGTTAGCATAATTCTCATTCAGTGAATCTCCCGCCACCTAGGGTTCCACCTGTTCTGCGTCTTTAAAAGCCATGGTTGCTGTGTGGCTTCCTGACTGAGATGGTCCCAGTGAAAGCACATAGCAGTGAGTGGGAGCAGGAGAGGGCAGCATGGAGCTCTGCTACAGCTGCGACTATGTCTTCCTCAGAGTGACAAAACTACTTTTAAAGTGATGTTTTAAGCCACCCCGTCACCCACAAATGTTCTAGAATCACTAGGAGGTTGTCTGGATGAAGACCCATCCTATGCAGAAGAATCCAGAATCCTTATAGACATGGCAGGTTCCAAACATCTTCTCTAGATAAAATCTAAGAGTAGGAAGATTACACAGTGAAATCAAATGCACCTGAAGGCCAGCACTAAAGGCAGATGCTCTTGAACTCTCGCTCATGAGGAAACATAATTATCACCTCTGTTTCAAAAGAAACAATTCAGTAAAACTGAAAATGCCACACAGAAGGCAGAAAACTTGGTCTGAATCACCTCTTGCATGCTGGGTTTTATTACAAGGGAACTTCTTCAAACAGTGAATGAGCAGCAGCAATAAGACAATATGGCCCTTTACTTAGTATTTGTCAAAGACAACGAAAGGGACACAAAAATTTTTCTAAGAGCAAAGCAGACCCAAAGGGCACTGCAAAATTACTGGGTAAAAGTTCATTCCTCATAGTTGGATACTTTAATATGCTTTGAATAACAAAGATAAAATAGGTTTCATTTGTAGTAATATCTATCTACGTGCACACACATTTGTACTTCATTTTTCTGCAGTATATATACCTAAATTCAGTTCCTTCTAATACTACTAGTGCTTAAAGAACAGACATCCCATATCAATATTTTTATAATTTAGGAATTAGGTAAACAGAAAAATATATATATTCTTATTTAATTGTATGTTTAATTTAAATCTTTAGTAGATGGTAATATACTATCCCTTTTATCTACTTTTAAATCTACTCCAGTTATCACTCTTTCCTCAATTCACCCAATTAAAAATAAATTAAAACAAGGTCAGCATCCAGCTGTGTTGCGGAGTTCTCTAACAGTATATCCAAGAAGAACTATTTGTAATTGTGTTGCATATGCTGACTATAAACCCCTGAGAGATGACACCATTCTGTTCTCCATGAAACTAGATGGGGAACAGTTACGTCAATTGGAAGACCTTGTCTAATATGTTAAAGTGCTCTGAGGCTCGCTGTCAGGAAAGAGCAATGGCAGTAGGATGTCCCAAGTGAGCCTGAGATTTACTATCTGATGAACTAGAAAACAGGCCAATTTGCTAAAGGATCCAAATAACCAATTTGTAAATTTTACAAAATGTACTGTTTACCAAAATTTTGTTAAACTATCAAGTTTGTAGTAATTCATAATGGAAAGGAAAGATTTTTTTAAAACAACTTTTGAAGACTTCTGCAGTTTTATTTGATTGGATTTCACTGGGTGTTTTATTAATTTGCTACAGCTGGACACAACGGAAGTGGGCAGAGGCAGCAGAAGGAAGGAAGAGTTTGAAGCCTCAGAATCGTGGAGCCAGACAGCTGGCCCAGTGTCTCTGATGTAACCTTTCATCCACTCTTTTGCTCCCTCCCCACCCCCATTTATATACACAGGGTATGACAGTGCAGAGAGGCCTCTGAAGAGAATGTCTGGGGCCAAACAGAGGAGCAGAAAACTGGTGAAAAGGGCAGAAGGAGAGGGCAAGGTGTTTTTTCCCCAAGCATTAGGTCTGACTCCCAGGGAGAGAGAAGATTCTAATTATTAATAAAACCTGAAGAACTCTTTCTAAGAGGGACTTCCTCAGAGGAAGTAAGTAGTACTTGGCCACCTAGCTCTTGGAGGTTGGCAGCTTGGGGAGTACATGAAGCCATGCCCGAGGCAATGAGCAGTGTCTCCTGCCCCAGGCCAGCCGTGAGGTGAGCTGGGCCAGGTGGCTGCTATGCATGGATTCCACAGCAGACTTCTGCCAGAAGGTCAGAACCATGAGATAGAAGTATGTGGAAATTACTGGTGAACACTTGGAAAGAGACGCTGAAGTAGGGCGGCTGGGCTAGAGGGGATGTTTTGGTAGACATCTGAACGACTACCACAACTAAAAGACTGGCCAGTTATCTGTTACACCCTGTGCTTGGAGAAAATCAAATCGCTCTATTTCTAATAGTTCAACTATTTCTCTAAAAGAACTGTTTGTAAAAAAAAAAAAAAATGTTTACCATAAACAACTGAGTCCTTCACTACAGAAACTGCCAGGAAAGGGAGGAAATTATAAACTATTCCAGTTTTGCTTAACTCTTTTGTACCATTTAGTTTCCATTTTCTCTTATATTATTACTTTGTCATTCTACTCTATTGAAAAATTAAATCAGATAATAAGCCTATTTTTATCAATATAAAACCTTATATTATAAGGTAATTTTTCAGACTTCAGAACTTCAAAAGATAACTTAATACATAAAAATCTGTAACTTCAGATCTTAGAACTTTAAATTCAGTACAGCTAGTTTCTATTTAGAGTTCCCTGGTGTGTTTTCTATTTCTGAGAAATTTTATCATAACAAATAGTTACTAAAAATAATTTCTTTGAAATTACAGTAACTGCATGAGAAAAATGTTACATTCTGTAGTCTCAACATAATTTTTTTTAAGCACTACCATGTTTAAATAACCACAAATTGCCTAAAAGTTTTATAAACAAAGAGAGCTAAAGTTTCTGAAATCTCAGAAAATCATCAAATCTTAGAATTGGAAGGGATCGCAGAAACATTCTATCTCTATCTAGTTTACCTCTACCTCAATTCTCCCTAAAACCCCCTCAAGGCAGGGACATTTCCAAAGGAAGGGACTGTCCATCAGGGTCACATGTTACTGACAAGGCAAGCAGGGGCAAGATCTAGGTTTTACAACCAGGCGGTCACTTGAAAGACTTTCAGGTTCCATGGAATATAAAGGGTGAAAGACTGACTATGAAATGCTGTCAAGTTATTAGGGGACAGGATTTGGTGACAGAGGGCTGGCAGCTCTTCTAAGAAGCTGATGTCTGCAGGGAAGAGGCAGAATGAAAACTGGAATAGGGGTGGGGATAAAATAAAACTGTTTTCGTGGACATGCACACTTTTTTTCTTTGTCTTCTCTTCTTAAAGACTAAAGATATTTGAATGACATTAAATGCTGAAGACAAAAACCATTACTAAGTTAGAGCTTAAAGACATGGTTGAGGAGTCATGTCTTTGAAGTAAGGTTTCCTGAGGAGGCAGGAGCAATTAGGGTCCACTATGGAGCTGGGGGAGAATGAAGTTTTAGACAGGAAGATGATATTTCATTACAACCGGAAGAAATAATGGATGCAGACTCAGGTAATCTGCAGGTTTGAAGAGAGAGAAGGGGGTTCTAGTTTGACAGTGTCTGATTTCTTTGCAAAAGAAATGGGTGGGTGGAGGAGCCAAGGTGCTGAGGATGGGCAGGGGAAGCTTGAAATTATAGTCAGCACTGAGGGCCATTTTGAGATCAGAAACTGGGTGGAATAGTGTCCCCCCAAATTCATATCCATTGAACCTCAGAATGTGGTCTTATTTCAAAATAGGGTCTTTGCAGATGTAATTAGTTACATTATGAGGAGAGACATGGGTAAAAAGGCCATGTGAAGATATGGGTACAAAGACTGGAGTTATGTTACCATAAGCCAAAGAATGCCAAAGATTATTGGCAACCACGAGAAGCTAGAAGAGTCAGGGAAAGATTCTTCCTTACAGACTTCAGAGGGAGTGTGGCTACTGACACATTGATATCAGGCTTCTAATTTCCAGACGGTGAGAGAATAAACTTCTGTTTAAGCCACCCAAGTCTGTGGTAATTTGTTATAGCAGCTCTAGAAAATTAATACAGCAACTGAGCATTTATTTTGGCAATGATCTGCAAGGTGTGGAGGATTTTCTTGCAGAGCTCAAAGCCAGTGCAAGTGCAGAGAAGGTAGCAGCTGGCAACATGCAGGGCCAGACCTCTACCAGGTATGGGCAATAGGGCTAAGGTGTTGAGGATGCTGACCAGAGTGTGCTTTTAAAGGATGGGCCACAGAGTATATCTGGGATGGGAGAAAAGAGGGAAGGCAGGAGGATGATTATGAATGGGGAAAAAGAATAAAGGCATTAAGGAAAAGGGACCTTAATCAGAGTAAAGAATAGCTATGGAGGGAATAACTTTTGACAGCTGTAATGTAAGAGACTGTGGTCAGAGAATAAGATGTTTAACATTTTACAGGCACATGAGTCCCAGCAGACAAAATGGGGAGATCAAGAAACTGGGTTAAATGTGTTATCATAGATAGTGAAGTTACTAAGAGATTGGCTAGACCAGAGACAGAATGGAAGGCCTAACCAGAGGATGGAGAGAAGGGCTGACTGATACCTGAGGAGTAGAAACTGCTGTATTTATATGTAAAAGGCTCAAAGAAATCTGGACTCCCCCCCCCCCCCAATTCTAAGGTACATAAGTCAGAGGTGAATTAAGAACAACATAAGGTAGTAACATGTGACAATGAACAGCTGTCACCTAAGGGCAACAGGGAAGAAGCATGAGATCAGAAGATGGCTGTTTTAATAAAAGCAGTAAGGCAGAATGGTCAACAGAGGCAGTTTGGAAAAGTGACCCATCCCCTTGATGATGGAGAATGTTTCTTATTTACCTCCTATATAATTTTGTTTTTTAAAGATTTTATTGTTTTTTGACAGAGAGACAAAGAGAAGGGGATGGGCCCAGAGCAGTCTCCATAGTTGACAGCATTAGTTTTCCATATAGTTTCACTCCACAGGTGGGCGCGGGGATGCCCTGGGCAGGAATTGGGTCGGGGGCCTCCTGCATAGGCCCTGGCAAGAACTGAACTGGGGGCACATCCCAGCTCAGCATATGGGTCTGCCTGGGCTGGAGCTGGGATTTGATCCTTGGGCTCCAGGGCTGCAAAGTGAGTGCTTAACCCACTGAGCCATCCCAGCTTCCCCTACTCCCTATTTCTTTCATAGAGATTGTAACTTGTCTATTACAAAGTCACTCTGATATCTAAAACTTACCGGTAATCTTTATTCATGTTCTTTAAAGAAGCCTAGAGTTTTTGGGGTTTTTTTTAATTTTTTTTTTTTTGCCATTTATTTATTTATTTTATTTTTATTGTTTTTGACAGAGAGAGAGAGAGAGAGAGATACAGAGACAGAGAGAACTGAACTGGGGGAGCTCCCAGTTCAGCATATGGGTCCGCAAGGGCCGGGGCCGGTACTCGATTCTCAGTCCCCGGTGTTGCAAAGCGAGCGCTTAACCCACTAGAGCCATCCCGGCGTCCCCAGAAGCCTAGAGTTTTTGAAATACTGTGATGATGGTTCCTTATGAAGATAGCAATTGGTTCTTTATTTCCCAAGCCCCCAGGTTCATGGGCATCAAATGTCATTGTTGGAAAGATCACTGTTGCTTTTTGATATGCTTGAGAAGCACAGGACATCAATGAAGTCAAAAGACCTTTATATTATAGTCTAGAATATAGCCAGTTCTAATGAATTCTAATCATTACAGAGATCTGGTGACCCTAAAGTAGAAAAAAGTCAGACTAATTATTGTCAAAGAAATGTTTTTTCCCCTAAGCTGCATCAGCAACTATGACCAAATTCTACTTGGAAAGGACACTGTTCAATTACAATGAACTACAAAATTACAACAGGAAATCCAGAAAACTTTCCAGAATACTATCAGAATATGGTCAGATGCCATCAATTTCTATACTAAACAAAACACTGATCTTTAACCTTCTTTAAAGCTGTGGTGTTTGTGCCTACAAAGCATATTATATCTTGAATGGATTCATTAAAGTCACTAAGAAGTTCTCTTTATTACCAGCACCATTCTGGATATGAACTGGCTGGACAGAATACTTAACTGCAACAACAGAACTGCTTTGGCTGCATGCATTGAGCGCTGGAAAAGAAGCAAGGGCAAGCTAATAGTGCAGAAAAGTGAGGTCTGTGTATATAAGTACCACACAAACCGAGGTGTCTTAAGAGAAGTACAATTAAACTATGGGAATTTAGGGAAGAGAGAGACCATTCTTAGCTGATAGACTCAGAAACCCTTCATGGAGGAAATGGTCACAACTAGTAATGACCCATTTTCTCTCATCTTCTTGTCTATTTCAAATATCCCTACATAACAATTTCAGTAGGAAAAAACCCCAAACCAAACAAAACTAAAATCCTGATTTCCAAACAAAACATACACACACACACAGAAGCACACATGCCCATGCACATACTCATGCAAACACGTGCACCTGAAAAAGCCAATGAGTAGAAATACATAACAGTATAGGCAGAAACTGCCATACAACTGATGGCAATTTGCCTGGCAGGATTCCTCTTCTTTTTTTCTCTGTATTTTATTCACTTCGCTTGATAATATACTGGCCTATTCTGGAAATTTTCAGCAGACAAACCAAGAATTTGAGGGCTTTATCTGTTCTGACCCCACTTCTCCAAGTTGAGAGTATGGTTTCACAATATCTTTCCAGAGGCTGCACTGGGGGTTAAGGTGGGGAAACCTGGATATACGTGGATGTTCCAGTGTCACTGAGACGAGGAAAAATTCAAGTCTGTGCACTGCAGGCCTTGGGCAGGGGCAATGGAGGTCAGAGGACAAGGCTGCCAAGGTGGTGGTGATGCAGAAGACTACCTGTGCTTCACTGAACTTCAGGGACACAACGAAGCCCCTGACTGTGGAGTCTGCAGAAGTAGGACTTGAGTTATGATCGCGTTCTGTATCTCCATATCCAATACAGCAAAAGCGGTATTAGAAGCATCTGAGAAACTTCTGAATTAGCTCCTCAAATGGATAATGCCAAGTAAGGTTCCACAATGCAAATTAAGATCTAAATATGAGTTTTACTTTTAACAATACACTACAATAATGTACTTCTAATTAATACCCAGTAAATAGCTAGTTATATCTGTTGGCTAACTTAGCTATATCTTAAATTTGTGTGGGCTAACATTTTAGATAAAAGCACCAAAGAACTAATTAAAGTATAAATAAAATGAAACGGTTCATAGGGCAGAAAATTGAGTCAGCAAAATACAAATATCTAAATTATTAAAAATTCTGAAGTCATTTAAAAAAGAATGACTTTTATAAGAGAACAGTAATCTTCAGTTTACAAAGATGTTTTGAGCTCCTAGACAATGGAAACCAAGGCTTTCACAATGCAATAATCCTCAGGCATGTCCCATCGTCCTTTGCTAAGGCCAACACTGCCCTGCCATTTTCTGCAAGTGCTCTTCCTTGTTTTCAACGTGAGTTCTTGCCTAGCCAAATCTTGTAAGGCCAGCAGCATCCAATGCTCATGTTAGTACACCAGGGAGTCACTGAGTGAGAAACTAAAAAGGAATTTCAAAAGGAAGCCTTCAGGTGTATGGTACATAATGGCATTAGCATCTTACCCTTAGAAAAGCCAAGATAAAAGCTGCATAATTAAAAATAAAAAAGGTAGACACAAAAGAGATTGTGCTCAATGTGAGCTCATCATGCCTAGGAGAATACAAATAACCCAAATACTAAAAAACTTGAGCCACCAAGTTAGAGTAATCATCTACAAATACAATGTATTTCACTGCTATTATGAAAGGGAAGTTACGTATATACACAAAATAATTCTTCAAGTTGATGTCTGCGGGTTATTAGCTGGGTACGTAAATAATTCTGACAAGCTTTGCCTCCTCCCTATATAGGTCCACCGCTCTCTTACACAATTTGGTTGTAGTGGATTCACTTCATTCATTAATTTATTCATTCAATATTTATTGAACAATGCAGCAGCACTGCCCTAGGCAGACAAAAACAGAAACACAGACACTGACAAACTCAAAATTCTTGCCCAAAGGGAATTACAATCTAGGAAAGAAACTAAAATCTATGTGCAAATTATGTGATTCTTAAGAGTGGTTCAATTGCTCTAGAAGACTGGAGGGGGCCTGGCAGCACTTCCAGATGAACTGACCAAGAGATGACCTATCTGAGCTGGGCGTAACAGAACAGGTGGATACGATGAAAGGCAGAAGGAATGAGAGTGTTGCAGGTGGTGAGGAGGAGGGAGCCAACAAGAGCCACCACTTTGGATGGAGCTCAGAGCTGCAGTGGGAGCCAGAGGGCCTATGGTCAGAGAGCTCAGCAGTGCTTTAACTTGTTTTCATCAGCTTCCTTTTCTCATTTCCACAGCAACTATTCCAAACTCATTGATCAGTTCTGTCCTCTACCCACTCTACCATCATCATCCAATTACTTAACCTCTGATCTAACAGTCTTTCATCAAATAATCCCTCACTTTTCACTACCTACTCCCCAAACCAAAATATATATTCATATTCAATCTTGCCTTGTGTTCTAGAAAATAAGGAATCCCCTTAACTTTGTTTCTATCCCCTCCTAATTTCCCAGAAAATTTGCTCTATCATTAATCCATTTCACTTTCAGCTTTTCCAGTATTGAATTTTCTCAGCCTTTACAAATACTCACCTCCCTCAGTCATTCTTGATGTGACTTCCTTCTACTAACTACTCCAACTCTCTCCTACCTTTTATCAGCAAACTCTCTGTAGGAATCATCTACACCAGGGGTGTCCAACCTTTTGGCTTCCCTGGACCACAGTGAAAGAAGAATTGTCTTGGGCCACACAAAATACACTAACACTAATAATAGCTGATGAGCCAAAAAAACAAACAAAAACAAAACAAGTTGCAAAAAAAATCTTGTAATGTTTTAAGCATGTTTATGAATTTGTGTTGGGCTACATTCAAAGCTCTACTAGGCCACATGCAGCCTATAGGCCTCAGTCTGAACAAGCTTAGTCTACACTTTCTATCTGTACTCACATTGATCTTTACTCCACTCAAATCTGGCTTCTGGCATGCCCCATTCCTGTGAAACTATTCTAAGGTCAACAAAAACATCCTAGTTCCTACACCCAGTGACTCTACTCAGACTTTACGTCCAAAGATTCTATTATCACTTAGAATTTCAGAAACGTAGCTCATATCATGGAAAATGAATCTATAAAGTCTATGAGTATCTGACCTTATAAACAGGCCCATACTGCTGAAAAAGGTTAATTCAGATCAAAGCAATATTTGCAAATATAAGATTATGATCATTATTTTTTAAGTCTCAAAACCTCTTGTAAAAACACACATAAGACATTTTTCCAGTGATGCTTTCCTACAAAAAGGTTTGTAATTAGGATGAATCATACTTTTTTCCTACTGTATGCCGTTATGCAGTGTGCAAATACCTGACTCAAAGATCAAAAGAGAGATTAAAAAAGCATGAGATGCAATCACTTTTACTGAGTCCTCCTTTAACCTGAACATAATTAATGCAGAAATTTCAAAAGACTATTTGGGGATGACTATGATGATGATAAAGCCAACAGATCTTATTTTATCTGAGAACAAATAGTGAGCTGCTTCGGAAGATAATCAACTTTCTTAGAATACTAAGAAGAGAACAATTTACTCAACAGTACCAGAGTATTTATAAAGTCATAAATACTATCTTCACAGCTCCCACTTTTTCTGATTCCTTTTTTTCTATTTTGTTAGAAGTGAGACTTCATGACAACTAAGACTACTTCTCTCTACCTTTAGATTTTACAGTTTAAAAAGATAAACTCTGGGCTCCAGTCAGGCCAGTCTCCACTATTGGATGGCCAACCCCAACTGTCTCCCAATTTCTCTACCAAACCAAATCCTACTACTCCTCAAGATCTCATTCAAGGTCTAGTTCTCTAAACTTATCCCCTTACTCTGCTGCTCACTACAGCCCTCTCTTCTATGCACTCACACATTGTTTCTGTGATACTTGATCAATGTGGGCATACGGATGGGTGCATCATAAATTTTTCTGAGGCTGTCACCAGCATACTTGGTCACATAGTACAGGCCTTAACTAAGATTCAGATTACACGCATTTACCAAAATATTTTTTCTTTAGAGTATTTAAATATAAACACCCTTTGAAAGCACAATTTTAATGATAATACATACAGGACAAGCTTTTCATATATTTCTCTTTGCTTGAATTCTGGTTATCTGTCAAGTCCGAACAGAAGTCAGTGTTTCCTGTCAAGTCTTCCCTAATTTCAGTTGTTACCAATGTCCTCCCCTAAAGTACTGATGGTCTCCGACTTACAATGGTTCAACTTTCAATTTTTTGGCTTTCATTGATATGAAAGTGATAGCATAATTATATAAGCTATTCAATACTATTATGATACATACTTTGTATTAGAAGATTTGGCCCAACTGTCGGCTGATGTACGTGATCTGAAAACATTTGAGGTAGGCTAGGCTAACTTGTGATGTTCAGTAGGTTAGGTGTATTAAATGCATTTTCAACTTTAACCTACCATAAGTTGAAAATATTTTATCAGGATGCAGCCCCATCAAAAGTCTAGGAGCATCTGTATTAAAACATAAGGCTTTATTATACTGATTTAGTAATATAAGAGATGGCTACAGCCTACCTCTTATATTACTAAGGGAACTAATATTGGAACCAGCATATTAGTGATGTTTTCACTGATCAGAAAGGTTATTAATAATTTATTTAACAAAAACTAATTGGTAAACGATTGCTTGGTTTTAATGTATTGTGAACCTATTGTGGCTGTTAGAATTCTGTTCTAGATGAAAGCTACTCTTATGATCCGGAAAAGAATGCTCAAAGTACAGCAGGTCCTTGAATAATGTCGTTTCATTTAACGTTGTTTCATTATGACGTGATGAGATGCTTTTGGAACTTAACTCTTAGTTATATCAGTTAGCCTATGATAAACCTAGTTTCACTATATATCATTCTGCCACAGTTACAAGAATCTATTAACAATGTTCACTGAGTGAGGACTTACTATAATTTCCATGTACTTATATGAGGAGTGTTAAGTCCTCTCCTGAGTGGAAGCATATCATGGCCGTGGTAGATCTTTTATAGTAATGACATCATAGCAGTCTGAAAAAATGGGAATAATCTGCTGTCCATATTTAAGGCATGCTAGTTAACTGAACTCAGTCAGATTTGCTACTCAAGAATAGGGATAACTATGCCTAGAAAAGGCATTGACCAACACTTTCTCTTCTGCTATACATTAGCTCCTTACCGTTGTAGATCACCAAGAACTTAATGCAATGAGTAAAATTTAGGAGGACCTTTTGACTTCTAAGAAGATCACTACTAAAATTCAGGTCTAAGAACAGTTTTTCTTAGCTTGGATTATAAAGCCCTATGCATACACATACTTTAATACCCGAGTTTGGTATTGTGAGACATGTTTTACTTATTTTACCTTATGCCAAAGTCCATTTCAAATCTATGAGGAAACAGGGAAGATGTACATCACTAATCATCTATGAATCATCCTCAAAGTTCAGTTTCTATATAGAACCCTAAACTACTTTCAGACTACATTTATACAATGTAAAATTAATCCACAGAGTGAAGAGTTTGAGGAGATAAAATCTATCACTTCCAAGAAAGCAGCTGTTAACCTATAGAACACAGCAAACAATGCTCAACACAAATTTCTCACATTTAACATCCAAGGAATTGTGTAGCAGAGCAGCCTCACAGCATCAAAGGCTGGTTGTTTAAAAGTCTACAAATACCCACTTCTATAGATTCCTTTAAGATGTGTTATATATAATAAGGAATCACAGAGAGATGCTTACTTAACAGCACTCAAGATTTGCTAGAGAAGTACTTAGTCACCACAAACAGGCAAGTAACATGAACAACAGAGAATAAAAAAACAAAGAAGAGCATAAACATGCCACTTGCTGCCAAAAGACTGAAGACAGTGACTTTTTTCACAAATATTAGAATGAAAAGGATTAAACACATTATAGATTACTATTTATTACATTCAAATAAGACTATAACTGGAAAAGTTCCTTTAACAAAGATTAAAAAATAAATTTGTTAGCGGTTACATTACTTTACTTTCTCTTTCAATTATCATTCTCTATGAAAAAGATGAGTAAGCCACAATTAAAAGTATTTGCATTAAGTTACTAATTATCACAAAATAAACACAATAAAATAGGTGTATTGTGTGTATATGCATGCTCTGACAGATTCTCCAAGTCAATAATCTTCCCAACTAGGAGCATACCTGGAATTTGCTCCGTGTAGTCAAATGATACATTGCAAAACCTTTCTGAGTCAGGAATGAAAGCCAATGAGGACATGTATGCTTTCCTATCCTATGTTAACTGTGTTAGGAGACAGCAAAATCTATGCTTCATGCAGCGCAGAGGAGCCAACTCATAACTGTACCAAGACTTGTTTTGCTCAGTCCAGGTTCTATGACAAAGTGAGTCTGGGTGCTTTTAGCAGTCAGATGATAAGTACAGTGTGCCTGTGTTATAAAATATATATAATAATATATACATATAATTTTATATTATAAATAAAGTATAATTATACAGAAAATGGAGAAAATGGTTCTTTCATTTAGAAAGCTGTTCAGATAATTTTCAACATTAATAAGTGAACAATTTATGTATTTAGTTTCATGTTCTTGGGGGACTGATTTATCAGAATCTATTTTTAAAAAGTAAAGACACATGAACTTGGTTTGCATGTGCACACACACAGACACACATACCAGCAAGGTCAGTATGGTTTTAACAATACCCTGTAATTCTCAAACAAATATCAATTTATTAAAAAAAAAAAAAAAAAAAGGTGTTTTGAATAAGAAAGAAAAAGTCTATAAAGCTAAAAGGGAATAAGGCACAACCTTTATAAATAATGAAATGGATACATGCCCAGAATAAAGGAGAAACAAGTTAAAGCTTTTTTGGACAAACCCAAAAAAGAAATATAATATACCCAACAATGAAATTGTATACCATATAAAACCAAAAGGCAAGCATAAATTCCTGTTAAGATGAATTTCTGGATTCAAAGAACCACAGGGTTTAGATTCAGGCCAACATCTCAACTTCAGTGAGAATAAATTTTGATTTTCATATGAACAGGAAGCTAAAGTATATTGTTACATACATTTCTGAATATGCACTGAAATGCTTGTATTTTGCTTCCAAACAGCACTCTAAGTATGTAAAGATTTAGAGCGTAGCTGCCACACAGCGAGTGCTCACCAAGCTGGCACGACCCCTGGCCTTCTCTTTTGGTCTTCAGAGGGAAAATGGACAGAACATTTGACTGTATGTAACAATATTCTTTAAAGTCAGTATACAATCTATAGACAGTTATCACTCAAAGGCAGTTCCACAAATTTTACTTACAAAGAAAGCTTCTTCCACAATTCTGGGATTTTAAAATAAACATATTTTATAAATTTCAGTTTATCAGCATTTTTTCAGCATGTTACTTACTCTTAAGAAAATAATACAAACATTATAACAGAACACCAATATTGAAGCACAGACAAATCTTTTGAATTAGCAAAATACAGCATGTATATAATTTTCATTCACTCTGAAAATGATCATCAAATAACAACTGAAGTCAAGCAGTACAGAGAGGTACAGGCTGTAATGACTGCCTTGTTGGTACTATCTCAAAATCTGAAACTCATTGAGCAGAAATACTATTAATAATAAACCAGCAAAACATTTAAGAACCACAATTCCATACTGATTTTTTACATGATCAAAGGCCAAGACCCTGTTCATTTAAGTTACAAATAACATGCTTCCGTATGTCCCTCCTAACAGTATAATCTAAAAAAATAGTCTTACTTGTATCCTTCTGTAGTTAATAAAAGAGGAGACTGTCTTAAGGCAGAACTTTTTTCATCAACCATGTACCCGCCTTATGTGGTCCTCTAGCATTGCCATAAATCTAATCTCTGTTGTGATGAAGGGGTCTCCAAGTGAATTACTATCTGCCAAGTGTGTGATGTTTAGACTGAGCATGGTAGGAGGCATTACTACTGAATGTGCGTATATGTGTGAGATGCTGGAGACAGATCATCAACAAAAATCTGTACAAACCTATATCGAGTACTATAATACTCATGACACTGTACTAATGCCTCAGATATAAAAACAAACACAATACTGTAAGACAGTATCGACCCTAAAGGAGCTCAGAGTCTAAGGAAGAGATAGACCCCTCCAAAAAAAGTCATTGGTTATAAAAGACTGTGAAAGAAGTGACTAAGACACATATATCGAGTATGATGAGTAAGAAGAGGGAACCCTAGTAACCTGGAAAGGTCAGGGGATTGTTCCAAGTGGAAAATGCAGGTGAACTGTTCTGAAGGGCCAATAGGAGCTATCCAGGTGACCTGGGAACAATTTAGAAAAGAAATAGCATGAGAAAGTCTAGCCCACATAGCTGGAAGGAAGAGAGGACATGGAGTCAAAGCAAGAAACTAGATCAGAAAGGCCACAGAGACAGGGCTGCGCTTTGGGCAGTGGTCCACTATGTGCAGGGTACCATTTTGTTAAGCATTGCAGGACAAAAACATGTAAACCCCAGTTGTTTTCTGAGGTACACACTGGCCAACCTCAGTTCAGACATAAGGTGGCCTTCAATCCTGTGTGAAATCTCAGTAGGCTCTTCCATCTCCCTAAGAGAATCCTACTCCCAGCTCCACCTCCTCCCAGTAAAGTCCTTGGCCCTGCACTTAATTCATACAAACCAATTCTCACCCAAATCTCAATGAGTGAAATACCATTTGTGGAGAATGGTTTGAAGGCCATGCAGTCTCTCCATACCTTTAGAGCTGAGAGGCTCTAAATCCACACAGTCCACTGCTCTGAACTGCTCTTTCTCATTTTGGCATTAGCCAACGTGGACAAACACTCTGAGGCT
>PVKE010035805.1:0-16665 GCA_004027555.1 Craseonycteris thonglongyai
TTTCAGAATGTTTCTTTTCACATTTTTATTCCTACTGACATCATCTGATGTCTGAAGTAACCTATAAGGTTGAGAGTGATTCATTTATTTATTCATCTATCCAACAAAATTGATTACATCATATGTGTTGGGTGCTGTTCTAGGTGTTGGAAATGAGGCAAGTGAACAATTTAGACAATCTAACTGACCTGATGGCACTTACATTTTAATGTGAAAGGAGACAGGCAATAATCCAAAAATAAACTAATGAATGGCATTTTGTGCTAAGAAGAAAGAAAAATAATATAATGTAATTGAGAGAAGTGCTCGGAGGATTGATATTTGTAATCACAGAAGGCTGTTTTAAGAAAGATGACATATTTGCTGAGATGAAAGTGATGAGAGGGAACAAGCTATGGGTATTTCTGAGGTAGAAGCTTCTCATGAACACCCTTAAATGGCAATCACACACTCAGTATTCAGAGAAAGATGGAAGGTCTGCATTTCTGAACGGACTTGTATTTGGAAGAGAAGGGGAGTGGGGAAAAACATATTAACAGTGAAACCAGAGTAGTTCCCGTGGGGCCATGCAGATCCAGGTGAGCCATGTGAATTTTGTTCTGATTGCAACAGGCAGCAATTGGATGTTTAATCAGAGGTGACAAGATACAATGTAATTATTTAAGAGAGCATGCTTGCTGCTGAGTGAAGGAAGACAAGAAGTGACACAGTGATCCGTATCTGTTAAGGGGTTATCATAATTGTCCTGGAGAGAGATGCCAGTAGCTTATATGAGTGCGTAGCAGTGCGGATGAGAACAAGATAGAGGACCAACACACATCTATAATTTAGAAAGATTTTCTACTACAATAAATGCAGCACTATTCAGTATATTAGGGCAAGGAATGAAATAAAGCCTCAAATTATTAACGTTGAAGGTTAGAATTAATATTCTAGGTTTTTAAAAAATAAATGTAGTCTGTTTTGCAACACCTCTTGTTGATTTGTGCGAAATATGTTTCACAGTATAACACCTGTGGTAGTCATGTGTGGACCCTAAAATATTGCTTGTGCTTTTGTTACACTTTTTCTTATACAAGGTCCAACAGAAGTAATGCCCCCTTTTTATAAGCTGGTAACTCTCCAGCAGAGCATTGCTTCTATCAGACCTTGTATTTCAAAATTATTAATATCATCTTCCATATTATCCCTACCATTTATACAGATTGAATCAGTAGAGTCTATCTCATAGTATTCTTTGAGTATTTAGTTAAAATAATACACGTATCATACTTTTAAACATTGGGAAATATGACAGCAGTTATTTCTCTGTGATTTCTACCAACCTAAGCCAGTATAATAGCATTGGCTTATGTGCAGACCCTTTTGTATTTTCTTCTTGAGGAAGTCATTAGTGTTTCCATGTAAGAATTTCTTTTTAATTATAACCAGATTTTTGAAAGAATAATTTGTATTGATAGTTAAGTTCCCACTTAGGTTAAAGGTGCAAAATTGTAAGATAGTCTGTTGGCTATACTCATTAACCTCCCTGGAAATTCCAATAAAACTGAAGATGGGAAAGAAATGGTGATGAGTGGTGGAGAACCTACTAGGTAAGAATTTATGATCTAGTAAGTAATCCTCTTGGTCAATCAGGGCCCTTGGCTGATTCTTCTATATTTGCCCACACATTAATTGAATAAATGTAGTAACCACTGTTTTCCAGTCAAGGGTGAAAGAAGAAACAACTAAACCCCTAACAAGCAATAAAATATAAGTACTTTATAGCAATTGTACCTCTCTGCATTTTTAGGGCAAATTTGCTAATGGCTACAAAATAAACACATGTGAGTGTGTTGAGTTGTTGGTTTTAAAAAGAAGAGAGAGAGAGAGGAGGAGAGAGGTTCTATAAAACGGAAGTAAAAGGAAAAATATCAGAGCCCAGAGGGCCTGTGAGAAAGAAAAAAGCAGTACAGTGTTTGAAGGAAATACAGTTAATATTAAGCTGATTAACTTTAAGTCCTAAGTTATTTGAAGGTTGTTTGGGATTTGGATCCATTGATTTTTTTTTTTTCATTGCTATTTTTCTTTCGCCTCTCTTGCCTGTTATCTACCTTGTGAAAATTCAAAGTTTTGTTTTAAAACTTGATACTCAAATGTACTTTCAAAGGTACAAGCTTAGCTCCCAAAACACTTGTCATTCAGTTTCTTTTTCAGTTATACAGGTCATCTAGTGCCCAAAATCAACCCTTTTAGATAGTATTTACTTTGTGATATGAGCAGCAGTGTTATGGAGAAAATATTTCACCTCATCCAGAGAAATTACCTTGAAAATACTACATGTTCAATACAAGTAGTATATTTTGTTTCAAAATATAACCTACATTTTTTGTTTTCAAACATGGTGTGTCTTTAGGAAGACAATACAGATAGCAAGCAGACATTAGGGTAAAATAAGAGAGATGCCTAAAAGCTCAGGCATTTAAAAGTTTAGAAATACTTATTTAAGATATTTAAGTAAAAGATCTCAACCAACTTATTTATTGTATAAAGAACTTACAGATTTAGTAGACATTTCCTAGATGCATGTGCTCAAATTGAATTTGCATCTTATTTTAAGTTTAGACCATTTTCCATTCACGTTGTCAAAAGCCCCTTTCATAATTTGGCTCCAAAATTTCCATACTAAAATCAACATTATGCCTTAGAAATAAGTAAAACGTGAAATAAACACCTAAATTTTTTTAAATTTCAGAGTGACTGAAGTAAATGAAATTTGAACTGGAAGATTTTGCATTAATATTTAATTTGGGACTCACTGTAAATTTGTTTACTGTGTACTATAGCAGAGGGGTGCCAAAAAGTTTGGAAATAAATTAGTCTGAGTAATTGAAATCAGCAGGAAGGGGAAGGGTCACTTGTATATTTGTGTGTATGAGGTATGATTTATGCTCACTGACTACAACTCTGCTTACATCACATGCAAGTCTGCTGAAGGGCTTTATTTTTTTCTTTTTTAAGGGAAGTAATATGGGAAAAGGCTCAAACTGAATATAACGGGGTTATTTGTATCTTAGCAAAAGTAAAAAATAATTATTGACTACATCCTCAGAATAAATGACATTTGAAACGTGTGTTTTGACCCCTTAGGGCAAACTTGTCCAACTTGTGGCACACAGGCCGTATGTGGCCCAGGACTGCTTTGAATGTGGCCCAACACAAATTCATGAACTTTCTTATAACATTGTGACATGGTTTTATTCCACAAAGGTGGATGTGTTGTAGCCGCATGGGGTGGGAACTGAACTGGGGGTCTCCCACATGGAAGGGGAGAATCTTCACAACCATCCCAGCAGTTACCAGTTGTACTGTAGTTCAGCATATGGAGTTGTGTGGACTGGGGCCAGGATTCAATCCCCAGACCTTGCAGTTGCAAGGCAGGTGCTCAACCTGTTGAGCTATCAGCATCCTCTTTTTTTGCAACATTTTTTTTTTTTTTTAGCTCATCAGCTATTATTAGCGTTAGTGTATTTTATGTGTGTCCCAAGACAATTCTTCTTCCAATGTGGCCCAGGTAAGCCAAAAGTTTTTATATCCCTGCCTAATAGCAAACTTAAACCTGCTATGGTGAGCCCAGAAAAACAAAGCTTATTCCGATAATAGTTAAGTTGGCGAGACACTGAAAAATCTAGCAATAGCAAGAAAATCATATTACCCGGTACTTAAGTGAAAAATAGACTTTCAGAGATTGAAATGACTACAATGCACCAAGATTTAGAGAAGAAGGCCAAAGAGGATTAGTAAAACTCCCTTCTGTTTGAAATACAGCAGTAATGGCTTTATCATGTCTCAAACCCATGCTTCAAAGTTGTCATGTAAGTATGAGTTGAACTAAATATACCATAAGAATAATAGCATTTTCTTAAGAAGTAGGATATCACATAAGAGAACCTGAAACAAAAATTCAGCTTCTTCCCTCCCATCTGCAAGCAAGAGAAACTGATAAGTAGCATTTCTTCTATAGTTCATGGAGGGAAATGTGTTGGCTAAGGCCTCTGAGAGCCCTAGACTCAGAGAAAGGTTAAGGTTTTTCTACTCGTCATGTTACGTAATACCACTCAGACAAATTTGAGTGATCTTTATGAATTAAAACAAAGATACAGGGCACATTTTGCAAATATAAATGTGTAGAGCACCCAGACTGGTCAGAAGTGCCCTGGGTGACAAGTAAATTAGAGAACACACTGTCTAACATCTGACAGGACAGCTGATATTCAGCTAGAGCAGATTGGGGCCTTGTATGAATGTGGGCTGAGAGTAGTTGGACCTTAAGATAATTCAAGAGAGGCTTAGAATCTAGACTTTTATACCCAAAGGTTTTTTTGTTTGTTTGTTTGCTTGTTTTTATTGATAAATTTATTAGGGTTACATTGGTCAGTGAAAATTACATAGTTTCCAGATGAACAACTCTATAGTATTCGTCTGTGTGTTAAAATATGTGTTCATCATCCAGAGTTAGCTTTCTTTCTATCACTGTATATTATGCCCAAAGTTTTAAATCTTGCCTCTCAAGATAAAATATAAAACATGAGCAAACAAAAGGGTATTTATTCCCAAGTGGTAGTACATGGGGGGTACATGTGGGGCCATTCAGGGGTACTAGAAAAAATAATATTTAGTTGTGTTATAAATATTATACAATTAAATCTGTTATTTGTACTTTTAGTGTAGTAATTTTTTGTTCCTAACATATTACCTCATTTCCACTGTGTTACATTAAGATAGATACTGAACAAAATTGTCAGTATTTAAAAATAGCTATTTTAAAAACAAGGCATACAATTTATAGAAATGAGCTTAGATGGTATACACAAATAGAAAAAGGTTGGGAACCACTGTTGTAGGGGGTCAAGAACACAGGCTGATAGATTTGACTCCCAGGCTGACAGCCACTGACCCACTGTGGAGCCCTGCAGTTGTACACATCAACAGTGGGTTGGACTGGCTGATAATGAAAGGCATTTTACTTAGTGCATTGAAGATAACTGTGATGTGGCCTTAGAGAGCTGAATGGCATGACAGGACATTGGAGTGCATTTTTGTTGCAGGTCATGGCTTTGAGAAGAAGGGTACCATAGGTGAATTTGCACAGTGTACTGCATCCCTGCCTCCAATACTTCATCTCCCCTACTTGATGTACAGAGTCAGGGGAGAGAAAGTAGGGGCTGGGAAATATTTTAATGACTCTGAAAAGAGTTAGTGATATTACATCTAATTATGACTTGGGACAGGAATATGCTACCAAACTCACTGAAGAAATAAAACTCTGTTAGTAATGGTGAGGAGGGAGGCTGGGATAGCTAAGTCGTTGAGCACTTGCCCTATCTCAAGGTCTGGGGTTGATTCCTGACCCCAGCCCTTGCAACCCCATGTGCTGAACTGTGACACAACTGGTAACACTAGGATGGCTTGGCAAAGAAGAGTCTTGTCTCTCAGCGGGGAGGCCCCTGGTTAGGTTCCCACCCACATGATCCCACATCTACCTATGTGGAATGAAACCATGTCATAACTAATGATGTAAAACTATGGAGACTGCTCTGGGCCCTTCTCTCTCTCTCTCTCTCTCTCTCTCACTCTCTCACTCTCTCACTCTCTCACTCTCTCTCTCTCTCACTCTCACTGTCACCTTCTCCCAAACAATAAAATAAATCTTAAAAAAAAAAAAATTATGATGAGGCAATGCTATGCACATGATTTCAGCCAGCTTTAGAATGCCAGAGACCTTATGAAAAATATTCTAGGTGATAAGGAAAAGCCACATGGTGAAAACAATAATTTTAGGCCACACAGAAATCATTATTGAAATATGAGAAGAAAAAAGATCAAGAGAGAGAAGAAAAATATAACATAGTGAAGATGGCAGAGATATGATCCTGATGAGTAGATAGATTCTCATGCTGAGACACAAATGAGATCACATTTAGGTTCATGTTTTGTCTTTTCTTTCCTTGGGAAAGCTGTGACTTAACAAGAGCCAGGTGTGTGCTCTATTACTGTTGTCTTTAAAGTGTTCACATAAGAATTAGTATATCCAAATTGATTATTCAAACCAGTCTTTTTTTTAAAGCACTAAAAAAAACCCAACCTTTTATTTAAAATAATTTTAGATTTATAATAATGTATATAATTAGTATAGAATGTTCCCATACGAAGGCTGTCTGGAAAAAATCCAGTTATAAATGCCTTTTTTTTTTCATATTAAAATTATATGGTTGGATACTTTCCAGACTGCCCTTGACTACTCTTGACTCATATTTCCCTGATGGTAACTATAATAAAATTATCAAAACAATAAATTTACATGGGTAAAACAAATATTATTAACTAAATAGTAGATGTGATCTTATTTTACCAGTTTGACCACTAATGATCAGCTCTGTACCAACATCAGAACTCAGTGTTACCGTACATTAAATTGCCATATCTCCTTAGACCTCTAATCTCTGAGAATCTCTGGTTTAAGTTTACTTTCGTGACTGGGGTCTATTTTTTTTTTTTTTTGATAGAATATCCCACTATTTGGGTTTGTCTGATACTTTCTCAAGCTTATGACTTTTTGAGAAGAAAATTACACAGAAATGTGCCCTCCTCAGTGTATAGTATCAGGAGATATCTGTCAATATGTCTTCTTATTGGTGATGTAAATCTTGATCATGTGGATGCGGTCGTGCCTTCTTTGTACATTTATTAGTTGGAATTATTCTCTAAGAAAGCTGGCATGTATTTATTCGTATCAGTCTTGACTCAAATATTTATTTTTGTTATAATCCAATGCCATCGTTGTTTTTCTAGCTTAAATTGTTCCACCTTTGGCTATCGAGAGTGCTTTCACGATGATTATTCTGCCTGTTGTCATGCCTTCATCCTCTTCTGAGCACTTTTTTACTTTCTCTCACAGCCAGAGGATTCAAGCTAATCTTGAGGTTTTCCAGTTTCTATCTTGGAATCAACCACTTCTCTAAGAAATTTCATAGGTTATTGAAACTTTAAAACTGAAATTCTGAGTTAGAGTTTTAAAGGTGGTGATGCTAATTAATATTCAAAATTTCACTGTCTCTAAAGTTTTTAAAGAAAAATATAGATAAATTAAAAAAAAATCATATTTATTAATCTTTTCTCAGAAAAGTCTTAGGAGCTTAAAAAAAAAAAAGTAAACAGGCATCTTTACCCTCAAAGAGTTAATGCACTAATTCAGAGAAGAAAAAATATAGAATTATAAGCCAGTCATATAAGAGATAATTGTAGAGGGTTTGTGAGGCCAGGGACCTGTAGTGAGTCCAAGATTTGTCTTTTGGATGAGGGTTGATCAGAAAAGCTTATGCTAGAGATAGCAAATAGGTTTGATATTTGCAATGAATATTGACCTATTGTTAGTTGTCAAGACTGTTATATTGAAGGAAATTCTACAGCTGTGTCTGGGTTCTTTGGTAAAGGGCACAGTAATATGTTGGTGGTATATATATGTGTGTATATATATATATATATATATATATATATATATATATATATATATATTTTAAGATTTATTGAGTTTTGACAGAAAGAAACAGAGACAGGGAGAGACAGAAAGAAAGGGGAGGGCCCAGAGCAGTCTCCATAGTTGACATTAGTTTTCCATATAGTTTCATTCCACAGGTGGGCACAGGGCTGCGCAGGGCAGGAACTGGTCCGGGAGCCAACCACATAGGTCCTGGCAAGAACTGCATGTGGGTCCGCATGGGCTGGGGCCGGGATTCGATCCCCGGTCCTCGGGGCTTCAAAGCGAACGCTTTACCCGCTGAGCCATTCCAGCTTTCCCATTGGTGATACTTTTGATGATAAAAGTCAGAAGACACATTAGGAGTGATAGCATCTGGCTTACCTACCATTTCTGGTTTAGTTAGCACAATTAACATCTCCAGTAATTGCCATTAAAAATGATATTTTCATCCATGGTCTAGAATTCCAAATGAACAAGGCGGTAAAGTCCCAGCTAATGAAACAAGAATGGCTTTGTATAAACACAAGTGTCTGGAAACTTCTCAAAGGGCCTAAACTATCCACTTTTTCAACGTATACAACTTTATTATTATTATTTTTTGCTTCTTTAGTGCCCACCATGGACACCATATTGGTGTTTATTTTTTAACTTTCTTCTTTTTTTTTTTTTTTTAATGATCATTTCCAGTTTCTCCTTACTGTGAAATTGCATTTTTTTTTTCTTCTCACAGTAGTATCCTCTCCATCCTGCTAAACGAACCAAACAGAAACCCCACTCTCCAAAGACTTATTCATTTTAGGTGTTTGAATATATTCAATTTGAATGACATGCAGCTATGAGATTACTGATCTGACCATCATTTTAGCTTCTGGTAATAGCTCTAGTAAGGTAGTGAGAAACAGAAATAGTTGTAAAGCAATGCAAGACCCACATTGAATTTTTAGCAACTTAATGCATTTTAGGAAATGGTCCATCTGAAAGGCATTATAACTTGCTGAGAAAAGCTGTACACTGGGAACCGGGAGAAATGGGCTCAATTCCAAGCTCTGCATCTGACTCACTCTTTGTCCTTGGGCAAGTCCTTTAGCCTTGTTCTACATCTACTTCCTGCCTGGTGAAATAAGGAGAATAATTCATAAAGGCTCCCACCTCACCAAGATGTTTCGAGGCTTCATTCAGTAACCACTGAAGGAATCCTTCTTCCCCATGTTGGCAAATGACACTCTTATTTTTATTAGTAGGTACTAAGTTAACGGAAGTTTATTAGTACCAGTAGCATCCAATTTGATTAAATTTTACAGTGAGAGCAACTAACTTCCAAGAATCCTTTAATTTACAGGAGTTTTATTGAGTTCTTATTGCTTTGTGTTAATGCACTCATTGCTAGAAAGAAACCTTGTAGATCTTATGTATACAAAAATATCCATTGCTTCTATCTACTTAACTACCAACTATGGGGTCTTGTACTGAGCACTTCAGAGCCCATCGGAAGAGTAGAAGATGGAATCACGGTAAAAGGCTTACAGACGGGAAATAATTAGAGTCTGTTACCTAGAATATTATTCAAAAGTGCTTTTGTTGAGGTTAGGATTTTGACAGTGGGGAAATCAGTATATGTTGGAAAGTCACAGGACAGTGTCAGGAAATCGATTGAACAAATGTCACTTATTCTACCACTTCGTCCCAAATTCCTCCAGCAAAAATTGTTTCCTTCATTCTTCCCTTTTCTTGATCTTGCTGGCTCATTTTACCTTTCTCCAGTTTTCCTCAAATATTTTTTATAACTTTTCCTTTACTTTTTTTTTTCTTTTTAACTAAGTAGGCAATCATGGATCATGTATTATTTCTGGCTTTTATTTATTTTAATTCTCCTTTTAAAGATTTTATTTTTATTGTTTTTGACAGAGAGAGAGAGAGATGCAGAGAGAGAAGGGGGAGGACCCCCGAACAGTCTCCATAGTTGCACATCATTGGTTTTTTTACATAGTTTCATTCCACAGGTGGGTGTGGGGCTGCACAGGGCAGGAACTGGGCCGGGGTCTCGACCTGGTGAGAACTGAACTGGGGGCACTCCCCAGTTCAGCATATGGGTCCACATGGGCGGACGGGCCGGGGCTGGGATTCGATCCTTGGTCCCCAAGGCTGCAAAGTGAGCGCTCAATCCACTGTGCCATCCCGCTTCCCTAATTCTCCATTTATATTGAGAAATACCCCTTCATATTGTTTTCAAGACTTTGACCTTTTAAAATTATTCTGCCAAATATAGATACTTTATATTCTGAATTTGTCTTATTTCCTCTTTATTTCATCTATCTTGGTCCTGCATCATCAATATTTTTTTATAAATTGGAAATGAATTCTGTAGGCTAGGCTGTATTCAAGTTGAGCATGTCTGGACAGAACACTTTCTAGGTGATAGTAGGAATTTGTGTATTTAGTAATTATGATGATAAGTATCTGTACATGGACTAGAATTGATAACACAGGTACTGGTATAGATGGAAATGGCACCAGTGTGTGGTGCTCTACAGCTTCTGCTTTGCTGCAGTGCTCAAGGTTAACATGTTGTATCACTGCGAAAGAAAAGACTGCACTTATTAGCTGTATCACCTTTGATCAATTACTTCATCTCTTCAGGTCTCAGTTTTCCTATCTATGAAATGGGGATAGGGATACTGACCATAACCTCTTGAGGCATTGTGAAAACACCTGTGAAATGACATGTTCATAGTAGGCACTAAATTAATGGAAGTTTATTAGTGCCAGTAGTAGTAATAGTGGTTGTTTTTGTATTCTATTCTATAGTCCTGTATGATGAAAATATTTAACAGTGATATTCATTGTATGACCAGAAAAACAATATTATTTATCCCAGAATTTTCATTATAGCTGACGGACTGTTTTCTGTTGCTTAGTTTGATTATTGTTTGTTTTTTTTTCATTGTTTTAATATGACCCCATTAGGTATGATGTAAATCTTCTTCAGAGTGGAGTAGGTTATAAAAAATTCAGTACCACAGTTAAAACATTATCCATGAACAAAAGTCTCTAAACACTCAGAATTCTTTGCCTCAAGGTCAAAATGTCCTTCCTGCCTTTCTAATGGAAAGAGAAAAAAGTACACACAAGAACCAGGAACCTACAATTGAGCTGTTCCCATTAATTTTCAATGCACCATTAGACATGGGATTAAGAGATTGAGTTTTAAAGTCTGTCCATTTCGGTTCCAATCTGAGCTTCATCGCTTATGAGCCGTGTAACATTGGCCATGATACATAATTGCTCTGAAATTGTGTATACTTGTTTGAGAAAAAAAAACTCAAGGGGGATGTTGTAAGTATGCAGTAGAGATATATAAACCCCCAAATCGAAATCACTGCTTCATACATACTAGGAATTATTAAAATTTTATTACATTATACATATCTTTACTGTCTATGTGGGCAGGTATTAATATTAATACTTAGAAACCAGTGAAGTTCTAGTAGAAAAACCAAGGTTACTGCACTCTGCAAAGGAACCAAGGAGAGAAAGAGTAGGGAAAAATGACATCCAACCCTCACTCTGCATACCAAGCTTTGTGTCCCAGTCTGGGATTACATTTGCCCATAACGGTCTTTTTTTCTGGTTAGCACTACGGTGCTATGTAGGCTGTTGCTGACTTAGATGGGAACCTTCTAAGCAGAGGAAATTGCAGGTACAAAGTTAGTGACGAGCAAGAGAACTGACTGACAATAAGTGGTTCTGTAGTTTAGTATAGCTAATACAAGATGAATTCTTGAACAGTAAAATGTGCAGAAGATGTTCTTTATAATTCAGTGAATCCAGGTGGGGTTTTAAAAGTTTTCTCTAGAAAAAAAACATACAAAAAATCTCTAAATATAATTAATAAACTACAATGGAGAAAATATACTTGTTGAGGAATGCATTTCAATATAGATCTCTATACTCTCTCCTGAGATTAGTCACTTGAAATGTAATTTAGTTTTTCTTCAAATAGGTTAAAGTGACATCATGACTACAGTAGAACAGAGTGTTTCTCCCACTATCTGCTAACTTATTGGTTGCACTTCAAGTCATGAGTTTGTTTTCATGCTAAGTGTCCTATGAGGATGCACTGCTATGTTAAATATGAAAGGAGGAAAAATACATTATTGGCAATCTAGAATACTATTTTCATATTGATAATATTACTAAAGATCTTGTTTTAGACTTTATGGGTTAAAAATAAAGAGTTTGAAGTTTTTATTTTTACCCATATATACATTTTCTGCATTTACCTTAAAAAATAAACAGGTGTGTGTGTGTGTTGAGGGAAACATTTGTTGATTCTTTTATGCTCCACAAGTATTACTATACTTCTTAAAAAATACCATTTTTTTTTTCGGGAACAGTGATATAATTGTATAATACTAAGTGCATGTTCAATACTTCTAAGTGATAAATTTACATAAAGAATAGTTTGCTTTCTGATCAGAGTTTGTGTGCTAATGATTTTCTGACAGAAAATCAGAACAAAAACTGAAATCAAGGCTTGGTTTTGTTTTGTTTTTTTCTTTGTCTTTTTTTTTTAACACTACACATATTATTCTCTACAGTTTTTGAAAACAACCAAGCCAGATATCACTTTGTGTTGATATTCTACTTTGCTAATCCTGTGATTTTTCCTTCAGGTAGGGCAACTATGAGTAATGTCTGATGGACATACAATTTTCCTTTTCAGAAAAAAGAGCTCCTCTTTACATAAAATAATATTGGTGTTTAAAATATATATGTTTTCATTATTTTTTGTCCTTTAAAAATTAAAATGTTATATTTTGCTTTTCTGCAAATCACTAAAACCAAGTAGTTGTAGGCAAAATATGTATGATGTTAATTCTGGGCTTCTTTTACTAAAGGGACATAATTTATTAGATTAGGCTAGTTGAAAATTCTTGATATCAATTAAGTTTATAGATATTCTCAAAATTAGTTTTTTGAAAATTGAAATGACCTCATAAAGTAAGCATTACTAATAGCAGCAACACAGAACTGCTATAGGGCCTGTTCATGTTGTTATTTTAATATGCTATTATATTTTCTACATGATGAATTCAAGCCTTTTTCTAATGTTACAGAAATAGGCAGAAAAGACATTAAAATATACCTTGAATGCTAAAGTGAGTTAACATCATAACCACCAACTGCTAAGCAGGCTTTGGGGGACCTGTAGGGAACCATGTTTATCTCACCTAATAGATGTGTGTTCACGGATCTCATTAAGCAATGACAATCTTTGGGAAATCTTTGTTCCCTCCAGAAGTCCACTCTAAATGTCCTCTTCCTAGTCCACTGAAATTCTTGCTGCTTATAGGGTCATCATGCTCCATTCTTAAATCTCCTTAAACTGACTTCATGTGTAACAAAATAATCATGTCACAGAAAAATTGAGATATTTGTCTCTCAAAACTCTATTGAAAAGAAAGCCACTACTTTAGACTCACTAGCAAAGTTCTGGGGATAAAGAGTTTCTGTGATAAATTGTCCTGAGATAATGAGACACCACCACTTGAAGTATTTAGTTGGCTTCACCTAGAGTCATTTCAGGGAAATATGCAAATGAGCTGACTCCAGTGACCTTGGTGAATAACTTCTACAAGCCAATTTTAGCGAAATACTGCAAAAAAAAAAAAAAAAAAAAGTAGTCACCAGATTTCCAGTGTATGAAGCAGTGTGGGCATCTGTAAAATACTTTTGTCCCTTTAGAAAAGAATTAATGTATCCGGTTATTGTCTCTGTATAATAGAATCAGAAGTGATTGGGAGCTGATGGAAAAATGTACTAATGATAAAGGGAATTTAAAAAAAGAAAAAAAATGGGGAAGCTGGGATGGCTCAGTGGGTTAAGCGCTCACTTTGCAGCGCCGGGGACCTGGGATCGAATCCTGGCCCCGGCCCTTGCGGACCCATATGCTGAACTGGTGAGCTCCCCCAGTTCAGTTCTCTCTCTCTCTCTCTCTCTCTCTCTCTGTCAAAAACAATAAAAATAAATAAATAAATATTTAAAAAAAAAAAAAAAGAAAGAAAAAAAATATCCCCAACCACTTGGTAGTCAATGCAAAAGTGTTGAATGTCCTATTTCAGCTTTGTCAGTCTTCAGATCGTCAGTTCTTTAGTCCTTCACGTTCTCATAAAGCCTGTATTTCAAATGAAAGCAATTGTAGGAAATCAGAACAATAGTGCCATGAAATAATCAATAAAATGGCAAGGACTCTAAAAATATGAATTCTGTTCTTATTCATTGACTGTTTTTATTCCCTAAGAGGCATTGGAGTCAATGATATAGGCAGTGCATGCTTTAGTGAGTTTATTTTTTTTTATAATTATGGAACATCTATTGATCAATTACTTACAAATTACACTCTTAACTTGGAAATATGAAATGGCTTACCATATTGCCCTTTTTTCCTAGCTAGCTTTAAATCTAGGGTTGCTCTTCCACATAGAATTGAAAATGAAAAGTAGCTACTTGAGAAAAATAACTTATGATAATGATACAAGCTCTGAAATCATAGACAAAATTTACTTCAGAGAATGTGACTACTTTGTTGTGTATGAAGAGTTTCTGGTAAATTAATTTTTATATTTGAGCCATGTTATACCTCATATTTAAAAAAAATTCTTGATTTTTAGAAAAACAATATGTTAGAAAACTTTTTAGAGCGATTAAAGTACATTTGCAACCTTAACTTCTTAATAGTGTAAGTCTTTTTGTCTAAATTTATAACAGTTGAATGAGGTAAATTATTTAGAAACATATTCTAATACATTTTCATTAAAACTGTATATCTTTAATGATTATGTACGCATCTTATACCAACCTTATTGATCAGCATTATATTTTAGTCTTGAAAATGTTATAAAATGTAAATATTTCTAATAAATGTTTCAAAATTTATTTCTCCTTTTAAGTTCCTTTTTATCTCCTTACAGAATTAAATAACTATGTGGAAATTATTCAGAAAACAATAGTTGCTTACATTTTAGGGCATCTGTTTTGTAATTAATGCAAAAACAAATAACAGTTTAAATATAAAGCTTTATATTAGTTTTATAATATATTATGCTCACAGATATTTTTCACATTAATTCACTATTTTATATATATGAGAATATATATATTTTTTCATATTTTACAGAAGTCCATGTAATATTAGCTGCTTAGTAAATAGATATTGAACATGTAATTTTTGCCTTTTAAAAATATTTTATTCTACCAGATTTTTCAAGAGCATCCACTGATTGTTATACTCTAGAATTTGTTTCACCATGATTTAAAATGATCTATTAATTGAGAGTGAGATGCATGGAGGTGAAAGGATGGTTGCATTGGGCAATGGTATATTCCAAGTAACAAAAAACAATGTTTTAAAGTTTGCTATATTTTTTGTCATAATGGCATAAAAATTACAATGGAGTGTAGATTATTACTGAAACTAAACATTTAGGTTTGAATTCAGGTTTCATGTTATATTACTTTCTAGCAGAGTGTGAACAAGTCACTTATTTTCTCTGAAATTGAGTTTTTGCATCTGCAAAATATGACTAACGATAGCTTATTGTGTGGGGTTGCTTTAAACCTCAATAAAAAAATATGGAAGTGCTATACATATTCTACAGCATTTTACAGAATTAAAAAATATGGTGATGGAAAGAAAGCTGACTGAGTGGTGAACACATATAGACATAGTACTATAGAGTTGTACATCTAGAACCTATGTAATTTTTACTAATCAATGTAATCCTAGTATATTTAACAATTAAAAAAAACCAAAACCCTGAATTATTGCACAGTAGTATTAATGAAAGTCAGTTCAGTTTGATTTTAAAATGATCAGTGTTAGAATATTTTTTTCTTTTATTTAAATTTAATTTACTTCTATGAGTTGCAAGGAAACAAAGCTTAATAACAGTTAATTATTTACAAAATATTTATCAGGAATATGCTAAATAGAATTGCACTTTGAAAAAAGTGTGAGTGACATAGTAATGAAAAAACATAATTTGAGTGTTAGAGGAAGAAACTTTGGCTGATATATTCAAACTGTGTGGCAAACAGGGTTTAAAAGGGCTGGTATGTATGTATACAAGTAACACAGCAGCTTATTTCTTGTGATGGTAAGTGACTTAAGGGAAGCGGAAATGAAATATTCTGGAAGTTCAAGATTCACCTTTTATAATTTTAAGTACTTTTAGTAAATAATGTTAAATAATATTTTATTAATTAAGCATTAGTTTACCAGAACATTATACAGATCAAAAAACACGTGCAATAACATTACTTTTTAAAATAAGCTTCATGGAAAGAAATAGACATATTCATAAAGGAAACAAATATAAAATAATACAAAATATGAATCATTGCTAAAGAATAGATTTAATCTAAATTCTAGACCATTAAGAAATTAAAAAAATGTAAATCATCTATTTTGGTTTATAAAAGGAACACATTTCAGTGTTAATGAATTCTTTCTGGAAATTTATGAGCTTGTATCAGTTATACCATTTTGATAGCTAGCCTTTCTAATTAAATGTTGAACAATTTAAGATTTGTCTCTTATGCCAAAGTAACTATCAAATCATCTACTATATGTAGAAAATTTCACAGAAAACAGATGTCTTACTTAACTTATTTTTCTCAAAACGGTACATTTTGCAAACCACCCATCTCTATATAGAAGTTAACAATGAAAAGTATAACCCTAGCCATGCTAGCCCTATTTAGTAGATGTGTTAAAGAAATGACATATCTTTGATTTTGTCAAAGCTAGAAGTAGATATTTATATGATTCTGTTAATTGAAAAGAACTATGATGTTTAACGTATTCCCCATTCTGCTACTAGACTGAATGACCTTTAGAAAAACCCAAACAGACCTTTTGTCTAAACCTCTTCAATAAAATGGTTTCCAGTGGCCTTTAAGATAAAATGTAACCTCCCATGCAAGCCACCAGGAGCAGAGATGGCTTGGAGTTTGCTTTCTGCTCTGGATTCATCTCCAATCAGTTGGATTTGGTGCCCTTTTCCACCTTGCTAATCAATCTGTAAATATTTCCCTCACAGCATTTGCCAAGGATTGTGGTTGTTCAATGTTAATAGTCTTTCTCT
>PVKE010035806.1:0-16701 GCA_004027555.1 Craseonycteris thonglongyai
TAATATTTTTGGAAGCTGGAAATCAGATGAACAAGTGATAAAAGCCTTAGCTGATTCAAGAATGCTAAATCCTAAGCCAACAGTGCAGAGAGCAAAATATAAACCTGATTTTACTTTTGAATCCTAAGTATTTTGGAATTGGTGGTACCAGATACCTCTGGAAGTAGAGAGGAAAAGTGTGTAGTAAAGAATTAACTTCACCCAAAAGAGTCTGGCCTTTGTCCCAATTCCTGGAAGATAACCTCTAAACACAGAATTTCCCAATAAGAGTGTTTTGTTACTTATGGTGGGCCCCTCAGACTACATCTGACAGTTTATGTTAATAAGGTGATGCAGGATGCGAGCTAGCCAGGCAGAAAGACCAATCACGTGATCAGGAGGCTGGGACATTGGGCAGCCACAGGGACAATCATTCAATCAATCATGCCTAAGTAAAAAGCCCCAATAGAAATTATGGACACTGAAGCTCAAGCCTTTGTGTCTGTAATCTTCTCAGTCCTGAGTACAACCTATATGTTTCTTCCTTTGGCTGGTTCTGATTTGTATTCTTTTGCTATAATTAAATTATAATCATAAGGATATCACTTTCCTGAGTTCTGCGAGTTGTTCTATCCAATTATCAAATCTGAAGGAGTCTGTGAGGACCCTCCAAATTTTTAACCAACTTGTCTGAAGAGAGGATAGCCCTGGAGACCCCTGACCTTGCAGCTGGTATCAGAAGTCTTGGGCAAACTTGGCAATCTTGGAGAACTGTACCCTAAACCTTGAGTCTGAACTAACTGGGTAAAGAACAATGATATATCAAGAACATTAATTTTGTTTGAAAAATGTTAAGAAAACAGAATTGTAGGTCTTTCCTTACACTGGGTTGCTAGGTGATTGCCCCCACTTCCAATTTTAGTAGAAGACTGAAAGTTTTTCCTCCAGGCAGAATCAAGCAAAGGTTCTCTGGACTTGGGAACACTGGGCATAGTAAATGATAGTCTGCCCAGACACACCATTTGAAACAGGACAGAAAACAATGGCACTGTCCCATTTCAAGTGGTACATAAGGTCAGCTTAGTCTCACTGGGCTAAATTCAAGGTGTCAATAGGCTGACCATATGTACCATTTGAAATGAGACAGTACCATTGTTTTCTGTCCCATTTAAAACTGTGCATCTGGTCAGCCTATGATAAAAGTTCCTTGAAAATAGGGGGATTGAGTTAAAATAGATATTCTGCATGCTGAGACCTCTAGTCCTTTCCCCCAACTTGACTCTCCAAAGCCTTGACTCTCTAGTCAAAAAACTAGAGATCTTCACTAGAGATAGTCATTCACTATAAGAGATCTGATCAGTCCAAGAAGATAAGATACTGAAATTGGCACATCCAGAGAATATTACAGTGGCATTTCCAGTCAATAGGCCTGCCCATACACTCAAAGCATTTAATCAGCATTCTAGTCTCCTGCTCCTAAATATGATCAGGCAGTTGAGGATTAGCAGAGATTTATGGAAAGCTCTAATACGAATGAACATGCCAAAAGCAAACAAATAAAAACCTCAACCTAGAGAAAATAGATTACTCAAGGATATGATTGTGGTGAGAAAGAAATGTTATCAGAGATAAGATATTGTATCTGTGGAACAAGAAAAGAATTTTATTTTTGAAAAGAAATATTCATAAAACAAAAAATAATTTTGGAAAAATAAAAACACAGCATAAAGGGAAATCTCACTACAATGGCTGAGAATAAAGTTGAGGAAATTGTACAGGAAATAAAGCAAAAAGATAAACAGTAATTAGGAGAGAAAAGGTAAGATAATTAGTGACCAATCCAATACATTCAATGTCTGGAGAACAGAAACTCCTCAAGGCACAAGAAAGGAAAAAGGAGAAAAATCATCAAGGAAATCTTTTAAGAAAATTAATGACATGAGTTTCTACATTAAAAAGGCCCAGACTTGCCTAGTGTATGAAAATAGAAACACACCAAAGCACTTTAATTGAAATATTGGAATATTAAGGAAAATGAACTTTATGTTTAAGGTAGAGGAATATGTGGTTGCTCAGATCCAGTCACCTCAAGACATACCTCTGTGGTACACAGATCATTTTGAGCTAAAAACAACTTTAGCTGTAGGCTCATGAGAAAATTCTGTCCCCACCTTAACTAGTTAGAAGAACATGAATTAAGGGTTTTGACCTATGCATAGGGCAGGACAAACTTCTACAAGGGGTAATCAGGAAATTCACAAATGGGGTGGGGGGCTATTGTACACACTTTGATTGTGTTACTTATTATTAGTATACTCATATTTGCCAGATTTCAGCCTACTTGCATCCATGTTCTTTCAGAAATTACTGAAGAAGCACATCAAATGTGAAAAAAAACCCAAGTATGGTTAAAATTGAATTTCATGCCATCATTAAGTTCCTCACAAAACAAAGAACAACATCTCACACCATTTTGAAAGAGATATTTGTGGTTGATGGTGGTTTATGGTGACTGTTGCCTTGGGAAACCCATGGTTTACAAGTGACATAGCCTTTTTAAGCAAGGCAGAGAGTCAACTGAAGACAACCTCTGTCTGGGATACCTGTTGAGGCTGCTTCTCCAGACATTGCCAGAAAAGTGGAAAACTTGTAATGTAAGATGCCAGATTAAATAAAAGGCAGCTTGCAGAAATGGTTGGAGTATCATCTACAACCATTTTGAATATTCTCCATCAGCATTTAAGGATGTCAAAAGTCAGTGCAAAATTGGTACCAAGAATGCTCACACCACTTCAAAAACAACACTACGTTGAGTGTTCATGACAGTTTTTGGACATCTGCAGAGACAACAAAGATGAAGTTTTAAACTGGATTGTCACTGGAGATGAAACTTGGGTTCATCATGTTGAGCCTGAGTCAAAGCACCAGTTCATGTATTGCCATGAAAAGGGTACACCGCCCACTAAAAAATTCAAAGTATTGCAATCAGCTGGAAATATCATGGCTTCTGCTTTTTTGAGATATGAAGGGTATCCTGCGATTTACTACAAGGATAAGAGTGTCACAATAACTGGAGTGTACTATTCCAGTCTGTTGAAACAGTTAAAAGAATCTGTGAAGGTGAAAAGAAGAGATAAATAGACCAAAGAGGTGCTGCATTTGCACGACAATATGCCCACTCACAAGAGCAATGTTGCATTGCCTATTCTTAAGACTGTGGCTTCCAAACATTAAACCACCCTCCCTATAGTCTAGACATGGTTCCATCTGATTATTATTTGTTGCCAAATATGAAAAAAACAGCTTCAAGGGAAGAGATTTACAGACTGACAAAGAGGTTTTTGCAATTTAAGGGCAAAAACAAAACAATTTGTTGAAAGTATTAATAAACTTATTGAAAGGTCTGAAAAGTGCATTGGGGTTAAGGGTGAATATATTGAAAAGGAAAAATAATACTTTTTTTTTTCCCGCCCTTCTTCATTCCATGAATTTCTTGACTACCCCTTGTATTTACTAAACATCTGCTCTTATTGTCCTGCAATAACACTTTGAAGCCCCCAAGGTATATTACCTCAACTCTACCTCACAATATCTTATATACCTATTTTCCCTTTCTGTCTCTGAACCCCTCATGTATATGCGGTCTCTGATTTTTTAATGTATGCAGGTTTCCCATACATATATATGTATTAAATTTGATTACTTTCTCTTTCTAATTTGTCTCATGTGTATTTAATTATTGGTCAAGCCAAAATAACCTTAAAGGTAGACAAAGTTTCTCCCCAACACAAGGTCATAGATTACATTTCTTTGGATTTCTCAACAAAAGCTATGATATTATAATTTATAATAAGAAATGCATTGGTCTTCATCCCCATTTCCGGCACAAGCACTTAAAGCTCTTAGAGTTCTCTAACCACAAGAGCAATAGGAGCATCTTTTGTGACAGTATTTGATCTTTTGTCCTTGGTTTCTGAAATAGCTCCAGAATCATAAAGGTGAAAGAAGTGTGTTGTTATTCAGATGCATTTCAACCATACCTGAGTATGTATTAATGAGGTGACTATGAAGATGAGAGGGAAGCTGATTAACAGGGAAGCCTACCAAGATTAGAGGGTTGAAATTTTTAGTCCCATCCCCCACCTCTGGAAAAGAAAGAGGAGCTAGAGGTGCAATCAATCATCAGTGGCCAATGATTTAATCATGCCTACCTAATGAAACCTCCAGAAAAACCTAAGAGGTCTAAGTTCAAAGAGCCTCCAGATTTAGTGAACAAGAACACATCCACATGCTGAAAAGTTGATGCACCCCAAACTCCACAGGGACAGAAGTTCCTGTGCATGGGAACCTTCCAGACACCACCCTATGTTGTTCATTCGTATGCCTTAATATCCTATGTAGTAAACTGGTAATCTAGTAAGAAAACTTTTTTCTGCATTCTTGTGAGTGGTTCTACAAATTAATCAAACCTGAGAGGGGATTAATTTATAGCCAGCTAAACAGACCCAAAGGTAACAACTTACACTTGCAATTGGCATATGAAGTAACTACGGGGAGGGAGATGGTCTTGTGGGACTGAGCCCTTAAACTGTGAGATTTGACACTATCTTCAAATAGCTAGTGTCAGAATGAGTTAAATCCCATCTGGTATCACAGAATTACTGGATGTGGGAAAAACCACCACACATAAGGTGATCTGAAGTGCCAGAAGTGGAGTATTGAGAGTAGAGGCAACACACAGGAGTATGTTTTTCCATACCAGCAACTTTGGACACTAGAAGACAGTTGTTTTCCTTAAGAAAGAAAAAGAGGGGAAGCCAGGATGGCTCAGTGGGTTGAATGCTCACATTGCAGCCCCGGGGTCTGAGGATCAAGTCCCGGTTCCAGTTCTAGCCCCTGCCCCTGCCCGTGTGGACCCATATGCTGAACCGGGATGTGCTTCCCATCCCAGTTTGGTTCTGCCAGGGCAAGCTTTCCATGTGGGAAGCCCCGGTTCAGCTCCCAGTCCAGGGCATGCCTCTCATGTGGGAGGCCCTGAGCTCATCATGTGGGAGGCCCCTGGCTCACGGGGGTGTGTCTCCCATGCAGGAGGCACCCTGCCCAGTTCCTGCCCTGCATGGCCTTGGGCAGACCTGTGAAAGGAAACTATGTGGAAAACTAATGACGTGCAGCTGTGGAAAGTATTCTGGGCTCACTGTCTCTCTCTCTCTCTCTCTCTCTCTCTCTCTCTCTCTCTCTCTCTCTCTCTCTCTCTCTCCTCTGTCAAAAACAATAAAATAAATCTTTTTTAAAAAGAAGGAAAAAGAATTCTAACATAGAATTGTGTAGCAAGAATAATATAGTGATAAATGTGAGGACAGAATAAAGATATGTTCAGATTTTTAAGTACACACACACACACATAACAATGTCCCACACACTTTTCTCACAAGATACCAGAGTCCCTCTAGATATGCTATCAGAAAAACAAAACAAAACAAAAAATCCGAGGGGAAGACACAGGATGCAGAAAACAAGAGACCTAGCACACCAGGGTGATGGAGAAGGGAAATCTCAGGACAGCAGCTGTGTACCATCCAGTCCAAATTGGAACAGGTCAGAAGGCTCTCAGAAAGACTGCTTTGAAGAGAAAACCTGATGTCAATGAACATAGCTACCTAGAAGAGATCTATTCAACTTCTGGAGAATTGGGGGTTGAATTAGAGATAAACACATAGAAAACTAAGCAAATAATAATTAAAAACTGCACCAAGTTTTACAAAAAAATAGAACAGGAATCATTACTTTATGTGGTTTAGCTAAAATTTATATTTACTTGTTCTTAATAATAAACACTAAATGTTGAGATAATCCAAATCATAACATCCTTTTACAGGAAAAATGTGGTAGGGGATTGTGTGTGTATATGTGTGTGTGAGCGCATGCATGCATCTACATGTGCACCTTGTGAAAGTGAGTAAGATGTTACAGAAAGGACTGGGGGAGGGGATTGTGTGTGTGCACTCCTGTGAGAGAGAGACAGATGGGTGGGGCAATGAGTTAAATAAAGTTTATCTCTCATACTGAGAAGTGAATAATAAAGATATGAGAAAAAATACTCAGGAAGTAGTCCCACAGCTGTATTGTTTCAAAATGGAGGTAATTGCCAAAACAATCAGCTAAAAAATAGAAAAGTAATTGCCTCTGGAGAATGGGAAAATGAAAAGAAAAGGGTCTGGGGACCGCCATTTGTCTTAAACCTCAGAACTACTTGATTCCTATTTGTATATAAACATAAAAATACCTACTTTAAAAAAAATGAAAGAGTTTCTTAATTGCAGGACAGGGCTTTAATACTTTCAGGTACATTAAACATCTCCAAATAGGAGTTTGGATATAGGGTGTATCAGTTCTCAAACTTATTTGACCGTGAAAAATGATTTTTTCTTTTTTTTGGTCAAGACCAGCACAAACTAGGTGGTGGCACTCAGCTAAAATGCTAAGTTTATTTTAAAAATAACCATATTTTTTAATACACAATGCTCACTGTGACTCAGTTCAGTAATAAGGTTATATTTGTTTCACTCAAATATCCCTTTACGAGTGAACAGCTTCCTCTGAACTAAATCTGATCTCATGATGAAAGCCAAAGGTGATTAAGTGATCAAGTTGAAGGTAAGGTTATTTCACTATTTGTCCCACAAGTAGGTATATTCTGGAGTGAATAACTCATTTTTGAAGACAACTAAATCAGGCTGAAATTCCAAACAATGAACTTAAGCCAAATCTTTCAACTAATGTTATACTTGTTTTTGCTATTCATGCTGCAACATGAGAACACATCAAATAACCTACCCACACTGCTATTCTTTCATAAACAAAAGGCATTTCATGGGTGATGCACTCTCATAAAGCCCAGGATTTTCAAAAGCATTATTTCCTATTCACCCTAACCTCCCAAACATGCAAGAAGAATTTTCTTTAAAAGATTCTGATGTCAGAATAAAAAATACTAATGGGAGATGGCAAAGGCTCTTACTATCCGAACGTCTGATGTGATCAGGGATCCTCCCTTTGAATGTTCTTTATTACTAAAGGATGACTAAAGGTCTGTCATTATGTCTGCTTTTCAAAGAAACAATTTCAGCAAAGTAGAATCTATTTCAAATATTTTACAATGGTTTTGCTTAAAATACAACAAGTTCATTAAATACTGTCAAGTTATTTCTGCTCAACCAGCCATCAAAATAGAAGGTAAGTGTCTGATAAAGTGTGATTTGTTCTGATGTAAACTGGTGTTTTAAAAAATAATCCTTATAACAGGAAGACCAGAGCAGCTGCCGCCAAGTTAGGACTCAACACCAAGTGTCATAGACGCCAGCTCTTCCGCCATGTACATCTGATTCCTTTTGGTTCTAAATCCAGTATGGCAATTCTCAAGGGTCAGCTGATTGTGAACCTTGTTAAGGAAGAACAAAGCCCCCAGAATAAGATTACAGTTATTGGGGTTAGTGCAGTTGGCATGGCCTGTGCCGTCAGTATCTTAATGAAGGACTTGGCAGATGAACTTGCCCTTGTTGATGTCATGGAAGACGAATTGAAGGGTGAGATGATAGATCTCCAACATGGCAACCTTTTAGTTAGAACACCAAAAATTGTCTCTGGCTAAGACTATAATGTGACTGCGAACTCCAGGATAGTTATTATCACAGCTGGGGAATGTCAACAGGAGGGAGAAAGCCATCTTAATTTGGTCCAGTGTAATGTGAACATCTTTAAATTAATCATTCCTAATGTTGTAACATATAGCCCCAACTGCATATTGCTTGTTTTTTCCAATCCAGTGGATATCTTGACTATGTGGCTTGTAAGATAAGTGGCTTTCCCCAAAACTGTTATTGGAAGCAGTTGCAATCTGGATTCAGTCCAGTTCTGTAACCTGACAGAGGGAAGGCTGCGGGCTCACCCATTAAGCTGTCATGGGTGGGTCCTTGGGGAGCATGGAGATTCTAGTATGTCTGTGTGGACTGGAATGAATGTTGCTGGTGTCTCTGAAGAATCTGCACCCTGATTTAGGTAGGCACTGGTGCCGATAAGAAACAGTGGAAAGAAATGCACAAAGTGGTGGTTAACAGTGTTTATGAGGTGATTAAACTGAAAGGCTACACATCCTAGGCCATTGGCCTATCTGTGGTGGATTTGGCAGATAGTATAATGGAGAATCTTAGGTAGGTGCATCCAATTTCCACCATGATGAAGGATCTCTATGGAATAAAAGATGACATCTTCTTTAGCGTTCCTTTCATCTTGGAGCAAAATGGAATCTCAGATGTTCCTCTGACACCTGAGGAAGAGACCCATTTGAAGAACAGTGCAGATACACTTTGGGGGATCCAAAAAAAGTTGCCATTGTAAAGTCTTCTAATGTCATCATTTCACTGTCTAGGGTACCACAGGCTTGCAGTTGGAGGTTGTACTTATTGTCTCTTTTATCTGATCAGAGAGTAAAGCAGTAATATTAAGACAGCCTAGGAAAATTATCAGTTTCCTAAAGTCAGACATAGGAAAGGTTCATACTCTGCAGATATATCCTAATGCTGGATGGTCCTTATCTTGTGTAGTCCCAAAATGGTTAGTGTGAAATAGTTCCACCTCCTCAAAGGCACCACCACTGCCAGTGTTGCACACACTACAGTTGCCCTTCAAACTAGATGTGTGTTTACTGTGTGTTATATAACTTATGGTTCCTTTACCCTACGTGCCTAGTCCAACTTTTTTTTCTCTAATCAGTCACGTCCTGGGATCTAATGAATGAACCCAAAATTGCATGTCTTGTGTATAACTGTTTTAATGGATCTTATTTTGTATACACTACATATTGGAGTAGTGTACATTGACATCTAATGAAAAAAAAGTCTATGTATAAATAATGCAGCCAACTTTCTAAGTGTCATACTAACTAAAACACCAAATAAACCTTGAACAGTGAAAAAAATAATAATAATTCCTAGAACAAATAACAGTTATATCAAGGACTTCCAAAGAAAAATAAAATATATATTTTCTAGTGAAAAGCAAAGAATATAAACCCATAAATATTTTTGTTCTGTGTATGCTGGTAGACAATAAAAGCATGAGGCATAAACCAGCTTAGCATAAATTCATCTTCATTGAATTTTTGTCTTTTTCTTAATAACTTATTTATTCTCCTGCTTAATGAAATAAATAGCAATAAGAGAAACTGCTGAGGAAGAGCTAATGACATAAAAGCCTCTAAAAGGAACATAGCCTTCATCAACCCTAAAAAAACTAATATAGATTGAACATTACCAGATGCTCTTACCAAAATCTTCCTTTCAGCAAAGGCAGAAAAGAAGATTTATTTGGGGGGCCCCTCTAAATCACAGGAATATAAAGGGCATAAAATACTGAATACTATAACAGGCCAATCCATACTGCCTCCCCTTTGCCATAGGAGTGCTAAAGCCCAAGTTAAAAGCAAAAAACCTCCAGCCATTTAAATTTATCACTTACCACTCACTGAGTCTAGCTGTGGTCGTCATCCAAGCACGTGAGCATCATCTAAGAGTGGCTGTCCTCCAAGAGTTATTCATATATTTGAAAGCTAACTGTCCCTAGGTTTTTACTTTAATTTTTCATATCTTGTTTTGTTAGCAAGTTACATTTGATGTAACACTCAGAAACAACTGCTCCTACTCCAACAGCCTCTAGAAATCATCTCTTCATAATTTTTAAATTAATGTTTCACAATTATACCACACATCACATGACATGGCTATTTTGGTCTTACTTAGTCATTTGCAGCCAAATACAATAAATATCAGATAAATTGTGCTTGTCATAGCGCCTATTCATTGTGCCCTTTGCCATAATCCTATTATTGTTAATACTTTTGGATGATTCAAACACTGATTTGGATACTCAAGGTCCTTTGAATGAGTTGTCTCAATGAGAAATGTTACTTCCTACGACTGAAAATGAACAATCCAGATTTCATTAACACGCAGCTGATCCAATTTTTTAAATAAGTGTATTTTGAATAACCTATAATTAAGCCAGAGACTATAAGTTGAGAATTTTATTGCATTTTTTGCATAATGTAAAACAAAACAACTGAGAGACTATGTTTTTCCATAGTCCACCATAATATGCAATAACATGAAAATTCAAAAGAACACGGATTTAGACAGATTTATAAGGAAGAGGAATATGTTACTCCTGCTCACTTTTGGTTACCAAATGGTAACTATTCCTTTACTTTGTTCCATTCCTTCACTTTCTACCTATATATGTCCTTAAAACTAAAGTGAGTTTATTATATGCATTATATTGTTAGGTCTTATTTTTTTTTATTCATTTAATCACTTTGAATCTTTTGATTGGAGAATTTAGTCTACTTATATTTAAAGTAATTACTGGTATATAAGGGGTTATTGCTGCTATTTTGTTAATTGAATTCTGACTGTTGTTTAGGTCCTTTACTGCTTTCTTACTCTCTTATTGTCTTCTTTTACGATTTAATTTTTTAGTGGTATGCTTTAATTTCTTTCTCTTTATATTTTCTGTAACTCCTAAAAGTTTTTTGTTGTAGTTACATGACGCTTACATGAAACATCATGTAGATAATTCTGTTTTAAGCTGAAAACAGCTTATTGTCAACCTCATAAAAAAAATTTACTTCTCTCCTCCCCACCACACTTCATACTATTGATATTACACTTCACATCTTTTTATATTATACATCAATTATCAAATTATTGTAGCTATAGTTTTTTAAAAGATTTATTTTATTGTTTTGAGAGAAGGTAAGAGAGGAGAGAAAGAGAGAGAGAGATAAGGGGAGAGGACCCAGAGCAGTCTCCATAGTTGTGCATCATTAGCTGTGACATGGTTGCATTCCACACAGGTGGATGTGAGACCACATGGGACAGGGACTGACCTGGGGGCCTCCCACATGGGAGGCAAGAACTTTCACTGCCAAGCCATCCCGGCAGTTACCAGTTGGGCTGCAGTTCAACATATGGGGTCACACAGGCTGGAGCTAGAAACTGAACCCTGGACCTCGTGATTGTGAGGCAAGCACTCACAGCTGAGCTATCCCAGCATCCCTAGCTATAGTTGTTTTTAATATTATTGCTTTTTAACTCTTATTTTAGAGATAAAAGTGATTTACACACCACCATCACATTATTAGGGTATTCTAAATTTGACTATACCTTTACCAGCGAGTTTTTATGTTTTCATGCTGTTAATGTTCATTTTAACTTGAAGGAAGGACTCCCTTTAGCATATTTTGTAAGGCAGGTCTAGTGGTAATGAATCTCCTTTAGCTTTTGTTTGTCCGGGAATACCTTTATCTCTCCTTCATTTCTGAGAGGTCATTTTCTTTTTTGAACTGAACTGGGGGCCTCACTGCATTCGGGAAGCACACCCCAGTTCAGCATGTGGATCCGCCTGGGCTGGAGCCGGGATTCGATCCTCGGTCCTTGCGGCTTCAAAGCAAGCGCTTAACCCACTGAGCTATCCCGGCTTTCCCTGTTTTGTTTTCAAGACATATTACTGTTTGGTTCTTTCTTATAGTTTCTATTTCTTTATTCATATCATTTTGTTTGTGCATCATTTTCCTGATTGTTTCGTTGTCTATCTATATTTTCTTGTATTTTGGTCACTTCCTTTAAGATGATTATTTTGGATTCTTCACCAGGCAAACTGCAGATCTCCATTTCTTTGTGGTTAGTTACTGGAGCTTTATTAATTTCCTTTGGTAGTGTCATTTGTCTGATCCTTTATCATCCATGTAGCCTTGCATTGATGTCTGTGCATAAGAAGGAGCAAATACTTCTTCCAGTCTTTATAGACTCATTTCAGGAGATAAAAACGTTCTCCTGTCTATTTTTTGGGTTGATAGGATTACCTCCAGAATCACAGGTTTTCTGGATTAGAGCGGGTTATGGGGCTGTCACTGGGTATGCAATGAGATCAGTGGTTGAAAGTCTTGCGACTAAGGTCTTGAGTAAGTGTGGTTCTTACCTGGTCATTTGCTGAATGTAATTGCCTCCAGTACCTTGTACTGGTACAAATGTTCACTTCAGGGTCCACAGTTGTGTCCCCAGATAGTGGGCCTATTAGCAGGTGTGCAGCAGGTGTAGCTCCCACCAGGACCCTTGGGAAGACTGCTTTCTGGTGGGTCCCTAGGTGGGCAGGTCTAGCCTTTGCCATGGCTGAGAAGGCTAGAGCCAAGCCCCAGGGCTATTTCAGGTTCCACAACCAAAACTGAAGTCTAACTTTGGCTCTGGAGGCATGGATAGGCAAGTCTCCTGTCAGGTCCCTAAGCTGGCTGAACTGGTCCCTGACTGTGACTAGAGGGGCTAGAACTAAATGTAAGGCCCTTTCAGCATCTCCTGAGGTGCAGATGTGAATACCTCCCTCCTGTCCCCTATGCAGCTAGACTGCTCACGAATTGAGGCTGGGAGGGCCTGAAACCAAACATAGAACCCTTTCAAGATTTCCAGGGGCACAGACAGGAGTGTCTGCTACTTGTTTTCCATGTAAGAAAAACTGCTGCCTGACTGAGGCCATGAGGGGGTTGAAGTACTGGGCCTTTAGGATCTCCCAGGTCACTGATAGGAATGTCTCTCACTGGGACCCTGGACCCTTAGAATTGCAGTAGTTCAAAAGACTATGGCTGTGAAGAAGCTGGAGCCACACATAGGGCCCTTTCAGGGTCTCCAGGGATGCAGAAGAGCATTTCTCCTGCCTGGTCCCTGTGACAACAGGCCTACTCACAGACTATGGCTAACAAGGGCCTAATGCCTCGTATAAGTCCCTTTCAGGATTTTCGGGGACACAGACAGGATAAGCTCCTGCCAAGTCAAATCTCTGTACTTTTAAACCAAGTTTCTTGGTTTACACTGAAAAAAAAAAAGTCATTTGCCTATCATTTCATTTACACTTATATCTATTAATTTAACCTTATTTTATATAACAAGATTTTATATAAAAAGATTCACATATATATTTAAATATTACAAGGTTCATATTAAAACAGGATCTCAGTGTTCAGGCAAACCAGTTAAAACCCTGCAACTACCACAAAATTTAAAATATTTATCTTGATAAGGGCAGAACGTTTTTAAATAGCATCTTGAGTTCAGACTATGAAGCAGTCCCTTAAATTAAATAAGAGTAATTCTTAAATCTCCACTGAGTATCTGCTCAGTTAAGGCACTAAAGTACACACAGTATTGCATACACAAATATCATTACACTAAAAACCTAAGGAAATATATGTGCATTGCATACAATATACTTTCAGATGATATCCAATGCTAATAAAAGGTCTTCACCTTTATATTGCATTTTAACTCCCAAAGACTTGATCATCATACAGATTTAACCCCTTCTTATCCTTGTCTTTTACTACTTTTTCCAGTATCACCGGTTATTTTAATGTCTATAAAATATTTAAAGAGAAAATTTCCAAAACCTCATTCTTAGTTGTAATTGGGTCAATAACTTCTATTTAAAACAGAATTGGGGGGAGGAGTTTTTAAAAATTAAATTATTACTTGTGCTTCAAACTAAACATGCATCCAAATTTAGTTATCTGGACAAAGATGAGTTTATCTCAGTGAATGGATTAGTTTGGTAAATTATTCAAGATTATTTGTTCCCTGGGGCTAGATTAAATAGAGATCTGAACTGAACAGAAATTTCACTTTAGTCATTCTCTCTTTTAACTTGACGATAAAGTAAAAGGGGTTCAAATAGTTTTCTCAGTGCTCTGTGTCATCTTAACAATGCTTAGAGAATAAGTATAAAGTATATCAATATATTAATTCAGCTGAAAAATTTCACAAGGTGAGTTCTGGTAGCCAGCAGAACAAGATGTTCCTAGCAGAAGACAGGGAGATTCTAAATACATGAAAATAGATAATTTCCCAAAATATGGTTCATGTAATACTGGTCCTATAAAGTATAGTACTTATAAGAAAAGGTCTGAAGACAACATCTCTGGGACACACTGCTTACACACTTCCCTTATGGGAGATACAAAGTACACATTAGCTACTAGGAGTGAGTATTCAGAAAGGACCTTTTAATTTTGTTTAATCCAATGTTTTCCAAACACTTTCCTGCATTAACAGAACTAGTGTTTCTTGGGATTCTTTGGGAAACGCGGCTCTAGAATTCTAAGTATGCTTTGTATACAAAAAAAAAAGAGTGTGGATTCCATACCTCACGCAGCCAAGTGCAATAAGTCTTTTATTACCTCCTGTAACTCTTAACTTCAGCAGTCCCTGCTCCTGTGTAACAGATTCATTCAACCTCAATCTACCAGTATTAAAAGGAGAAATACCTTAAGTCATGCCTAATTTCCCACCTAATTTACCTTTTAATTTGAACACTGAAATTCTCATTCTGCATTTGATCAGCTAACATCCCTTTTAATATTTTCTCAGTTTCAGACTGGAACCCTTTATCTAGCATTATAGATAATGGCTGCCAAAATCTACCACTAATTTCTGATTCTGGCACTGTTGGTGCTCAGTGTCTAGGTTTTCATTCATCCTTCTACTTCTTCCTGGGAAAATTCAATGAAAGGAAACCCCACACTGTGACAGGAGGATGTGCTCCATAGAGACACAGAAATACAACAATGTTTCCTACAGCTTGGACTCATCCATCAATCAATGAAGCAATGTTTGAAGAGCTTCTTCTTTCATCAAGACATTATGCTAATAGCTGTGGCGAATTTATCAGAAAGCATGTTGGCAGGGCACTTCACTCTGAATTACATTTTGGGGATGAGCTGGAGCAGACAGCAATGGAGAAATTTATGGTTCAATAGCTGTGAGGGTCCCCCTCCCAAGGATGTATACTACAAAGATTTAAGAACGGCTTGCCCTAAAAATACTTTGGGTCCTTATGACTATCCCTTACTCATTCAATGCTATCCTTACATTGTATCTTTGGGTGATCAGGACAAGAAACTATTAAAAAGAAAGGCAATTCAAAGCAGTATACCCACTCTTTAGGACCTATACATAGCTTTCATAGTAGAATATCTAAGAGACACTGTGAACAGAATGGCAACTGTAGGATTGATCGCCTTGTTTACAAAAAAACTCCAAATTCAAGACAAACAAATTAAGACAAATAAAAGTGCATTGTCTATACCAGGGATTCCTAACCCTGTGCCGGCGGGCGCCATGGCGCCCGCGGCCCGATTTGTGTGCACCCACCATTATTTGACTGCATCAGAAGTTTTTCATAAACTCCAAGTAAAACTATAATTTATTTTTATACATTTGTTAGAATTTTAAAATATTGTTTGAGTATCTACACAGGTTTATTATATTCGTTGGTATGTTTGTGATATCGTACGTATAAGTTTTTCCCTAGCTTTCGCCTTTGTACATGTCGCGTCTTGTTTAGCCGCTGCGCTCTTTAAACTCTCCTCCCCCCAACCGGGAGACGCGACATTGCCATTTTGATTGCGGTTGCTGGACTGATCGGGTCGTGACGGTTAGCTAGGATCACAGTGTCTTGATATATTCGATTTTAAATGAACTAAAAACGAGGTAGGTAATCTATTATTATGGTAGCAATTTGATATGATATTGTAGTTCTATAACTATTTTTATTTTTATTTTTTTAGTCCTAAAATGAGTGGACCAAATAAGAGAAATCGAACCTATAATTTTAACATGGGATGGGAGGAATCATATTGTTTCATTAATTCAAAAGGTAAATGCGTTTGCCTGTTGTGTGGCAGTAGTATTGCAGTGCCGAAAAAACATAATGTTGAACGTCACTTTCAGACAAGTCATACCACTTTTGATATGAATTATCCACTTAAATCTGAAGTAAAAAAAAAAAAAAAATCAACTAAAATTAAGTTTAACTACTCAACAGACTGTTTTCACTAGACATGTGGAAAAATCTAAAAAGGCAACCATTGCTTCTTTCAAAATTTCTCACATGCTCACAAAGAAGAAAAAACCTTTCCAGGATGGTGAATTGTTCAAGGAAGCATTTCTGACTGCTGCCAATTGTTTGTTTGACGAATATTCTAACAAGCGTGAGATGATGTTGGCGATACAAGACCTACAGTTGTCAAATAACACAGTCACAAGAAGAATATGCGCAATTTCAAAAGACTTGCAAACTCAGTTAAAGACTGACTTGGAAATATGTGACTGCTTCTCTCTGTAATTTGACGAGTCAACAGATATATCAGACACCGCACAGTTGGCAGTAATGGTGAGAATGGTATTTAGTAACTTCACAGTAAAAGAGGAGCTGTTGCAAATATTACCAATGAAAGGACAGACGAGAGGTGAGGATATTTATAAAACTTTCAGAACATACGCCAGGTCGATAAACATGCCTTTGCGTAAGTTGTCTGCGATAACTACTGATGGGGCACCAGCAATGGTTGGTCAAAACAAAGGATTTATTGCCCTTTGCAGGAAAGATGAATCATTTTCAAACTTTATGTCCTACCACTGTATTATCCATCAGGAAGCTTTGTGTTGTCAAATACTGCCCTTTGAACATGTTATGAAAATAGTCACAAAGAGAATCAACTCTATTCGAGCAGCTCCATTGCAACACCGACTTTTCAAGGCACTGTTAGAAGATACTGAAGATAAAGAACACGATCTCATCCTGCATACTGAAGTACGTTGGCTCAGTAAAGGTAAAGTTCTTACAAGA
>PVKE010035807.1:0-16699 GCA_004027555.1 Craseonycteris thonglongyai
TATTTGCACATACGAGGTGATGACTGCATATAGATTAATTAGTAAATAATACAGTTCCCCAGGAAATTACAACTGTTATTTTAAAACATTTATCAGTACATTCTAGCCCAACTCTATCTGTTCTTGGCTTTGCCCTCTTTTTCTAAAATGTCTTTTATCCCACTGTGATCTCTTATTTTGGTTGACAGAACCTGTATTTCTGGAATTGGTCTCAGGTCCTAACATCTTCCAGGAAACCGAGAAAGCAATTAATCCTGTGTCAATATCTCTTCTGGGGAAACCTAAACCTGAATTGATTCAGATACACTGTTTTTGATGGGAGAAGGAGAAGATTATTCACCCTAACAGAACTACAGAGCCCAGACTATGATATGAAAATCATGAGTATGAAATGATCTTCTGTATGAGTGTGAAGACGGAAAGATATCAAATCTCCCTGGGTGATTTGTTCTTGCAATTGCTCATGGTGATTTATTCAACTTCATGTCTCTTCTAACTTTTTCCAAAGAAAGCGGAGGCCCCAGCAGGTAATTTGGCCTTATCTTTCAGTACGATTACTTAAGAGAACACTTTGGGGCGGGTTTCTGTTTTGATGATATGATGGTGCATTCACCATTTAACAATGGTGAGATGATTGTCATTTATGGGACCCATCCTAACTGCACAATGGTTACTGATTAGGATAAGACTGAAATTGTTGCTGATTAGGGCAACACACTGTGGTTGGCTGTTAGTGCCCCATACCGCTTTAGAGAAAGGTAAAAATCAATAATGCATGAGTAGAGAAAGCTCGGAGACAGCATTTCTGTTAAGTCCAGAAGAAATGACAGAATCAAACTTTTTCAATCTCCAGGTTTCTCGTTTTATTTATATGTAAAAGTTTATATGGAGCACCTGTGTTGTGCTTTTCACTACGCCAGCTGTTGTGGGTTAGGCAAGAGTAAGTCATTATTTGTACCCTCAAGTAGTTTATAATCTCATTGGATGACACTAGGTGTTTAAACATATACAATTGAAAGGTAGAGCAAGACAGTAGGTGGGCAGTTTGCAAAGTATGTTATATAAATAGAGAACATGGTCAGATTTAAAAGACAGAGAAGGAAATGTTCCATCTTTAAGGAGGATTACACTTAAGACTGGTTCTGATTTTATATGGCAGTAAAATGAAATAAGTAAATAAGGAACAAGACCTCTGATCGAGCTATTTATATCGTTCATCTTTTGGGTGGGGTTGAAGGCTGAGTAGGAAATCTAAGAATTTTAAGTGGACATCTTGAGTAATTAGGAATGTATATTATTATATTCATTACCCCTGAAGGTGCCAAACCATAAACAACCTCTTTCTGAAGGTGGTACATCATTTTGCATTCAGAAAGTGATCTCATTTACAATGGAGCTATTAATTATCTTCATCAGTGGCAGCCTCTGAGCCTTTCATTTGCAGTCTTTGCATTCTGGCATTTTCCTGCGGTGCTCTTTGTGAGAGCACTTCTCACTCTGCAGTGATCTACAGTGCTCAAGAAAGGATTTCAAAATTGACAGGCTGAAAGATGCCAGCTCCCAGGAGAGTTTATGAAACCCACAGCCGATGAACTTGGTTCAGCCAATGCCTTTATAAAAATGAGTGTCAGAAAAGCTGCAGGGCACTGCATCGTTTTAGCACTGAAAAATGAGACAGAGATTTTGAACAGTGTGAAACGGACATTCTGTTCTGTAGTCGAAAGAAGTGTGTGAGAGTGGAAGAGATTACACTAGTGGAAGAATGAAGAAGAAAATACAAATGGGGACACATTTATGTTAGTGCCAATTTTCCGGGGACTCTTGGAGTCTCTTCCCCGAAGGGTCAAGGCAATGGAGCAGAATTCTCCTGGATGGAAACCAGGCATTCTATAAAGGGGTATTTTTTCCCCCTCCCCCTTTTTTTCCTGTTTTAAAGGAGGAAAAATATGAAGCTGTGAATAAAACAGAAAATCCCCTGGATTATTTAGACACTCATTTGTCTGCAGATGTGGGTTAGAGCGGATAGTTCCTGGAGACATTGTCCAGACCCTGATTTTGAGCCTCTGTTTCTGAGAAAGCAGTTTGTGTTTAATTTAAACATAGCTAAAGGATAGACTATTTAATTTATGTAGTTCACTTTATGTAGAATGTAGTGGGACGTTTTACACTATAGGCCAAATAACTCAAATAATGTGGTGAATTGTGTGAAACACATTTTCTCCTACATGTTACCTGGTTCTATCCCCCCAATTCCTGCTTTTACCCATCCATTCATTCTCATTTATTCAGAATCTATAAGTGACAGGAAACTGGCATACAGATAGATCTCTGACCACAAAGAGCTTTGATCCAATGGGTTAAGTGGAAAATTGCCAAATGTAACTGGTGATGAAAAAGACAGACTGAGAGGCCTGAAAATTATTCCAGAACTGAGCTGAGTTTTGATGCCTTGTAGAAGTTAGCTAAGGAAAATATGGAAAGGCCAACAGATTATGTAGCCTAAGACTTTAGTAAGAAACAAGTTCATATGGTATTGGAATAATCTTTCTTTGTAAATTTTACCTGACTGTAATATGCTATACAAATGTTCTTAACGCATATAACAACAACAACAACAACAACAATAATAAAGTCAAAGAAGAAAATGCCCAAAGGAAAAAGGTTTCATTTAGTCATCTGTAGTTTAGTTATGTCACATATGTGAAGCAGTTTTTTCTGTGATAAGCTAAACTCTGACCAAAATACTACTAAGATTGTATTGGTCCTCACCACTTGCAAGAGACTCAGAAAGACTGAACACCATCTCTGCAGATAACGTATGTTCTTGAATATGTAGTTGTTTCATCTGGTTGTCTTTTGGGGTGGGGAATAGAGGAGTTTGAATTAATACGTTGTGACCATTGTCTGACACAACCATAAGAAGAGAAGTATATTTTGTGGACTTTTAACACATGTAACCGGGGGCTTCAAAAGCATAACAGACTTTCTAAATGTCTGACTGTGGACACAACTCTTAATGGCTCCCCCCACCTCATCTACTAAATGGGGGAGAATAACACCTTTTCCTTCACAAGACTGTAGTGAAGGTCAAACAAAATCATATGTAGAAAGATCTCTTATAGGCTACAAACTCTTGTAGCGTCATACTTGTGGGTCAGGAATACAAAAGCCCTCTCCAGAAAATTCTGACTTTTCAAATTATTCCACAGTGCTCTCAATTTTCAGTTTCCCTACTCTTACTTGTAAGCCACCTTTCATATAAAATTAAATGAACACTTAAGATTGACTGTTCAGGCCCAGTGGTCTGTGTTCTCTTCTGAGAATCCTCTCATATAAATTGGTGCCCTGAGACCTCTTGGGCTGTCATGTCATTAAATGCAGAGCTAATTTGTTTGCTCTCTTGCCTAGGTTTATTAGCACTAAGGACTCACTGTGATTTGTAAGAGAGTGTTGGGGCTGAGTTACTCTAGGAAAAATGTCAGTAAATATGAACCCCGCATGAGCTTAGAGTCATTTTAACTCAGATCTGACATCAGGAAAATAAAAGTTGGCAATTCCAGCTCAGTGTGTTTCATGGGACTTCTGAAGGGACCTTACCAAGAATCTACTTTAGCCACATCTTTTGTTTCAGTTGTGGAAATGATGTTAAAATAAAGGAAAGGCTTTGGTCAAGCGTGTGTCACAGATTGTAACTCCGGTCTCTCATCTCTGAGCTCTTTCTATGACAATCTTCTCCTTCCTTTTGGATGCTGTGGATTTCAGTGTCCACGTGCTTTCTGGTTTTCTTCATAGTCTGATGCAGAATTGGTCAATGCTATTTTGAGAGCATTGCTTTTGGTTCATATTTAGGGTTTCATACTAACAGGTAGGACAAGGGATTTCCATTTATTCTTTCAGTATCGTTGTCTTAAAGGCATTGTTTAGATCAAGCTTGTCCATCCCACGGACCGCAAGCCATATGTGGCTTAGGACAGCTTTGAATGTGGCCCAACACAAATTTGTAGACTTACTTAAAACATTATGAGATTTTTTTGACTTTTTAAAAAATCTCATCAGTTACTGTGCTAGTGTATTTTATGTGTGGCCCAAGGAAATTCTTCTTTCAATGTGGTCAGGAAAGCCAAAAGTTTGGATGCCCCTGGTTTAGATGAAAACATTTAGCCCTTTATGGGCTATCTTATGGGGGGTTAGGGAGAGGGTAGATGGCTCTATTGTCATAAATTTATGTAGCTTGTTAAATAAGTACATATACACGGGAGTAGGATTCAGAAAACCTGGGTTCTTTTCCTCCTCTCTCTACCACTTGGCTGTGAGATTAACAAAATTTCTCTTAATGTTTCAGGCATTAATTTACTTTTTGGCAAAATGGGAATACAATGATCTACTACATAAGATCGCCATGTGGTTTAAAATACTTTGGAAATGTGAAAGTTTGTTGCTTGTAACATTATGCAAATACATTAATATTATTACTTAACCACAAGCTCCGGAGGCCTCTGGCTTTGTTACCACCCGGAGGTGGTTGAATCAAGTCACATACAATTCCAGCATTGTCAAGGAAAGCGGTGTCTAACCTTTTGGCATCCCTGGGCCACAATGAAAGAAGAATTATCTTGGGCCACACATAAAATATACTAATGATTGCTGATGAGCTAAAAACAAACAAACAAAAACAATGTTGCTAAAAAAATCTCATTATTTTTTAAGAATTTGTGTTGGGCCACATTTAAAGCTGTCCTAGGTCACAGGTTGGACATGCCTGGTCTAGTAACTTCATAGGAAGTGTCATGGGGCCTTCTCAAAGCTTCTTAGTTCTGACTGTAGATCACTTTGCTTGTTGCAACTGTAGTCACATGTGAATTCTAATTTTTAAAAGCTTTGATTCTGGATATAAGCAATGGTGTAAGGGAAGGTCAATTATATTTTAAAAAATAATCACAAATTAGGAGAGGCTGCAAGGAAACTGAGGCAGTTAAACAATAGATGTCTTAATACACACAGTGCTAAAATAAACTGTGTTTTATTTTGAATCTTCCTTTTGAGGCAGAGTTTTTGTGACTCCCCCGCCTTGCTCCATGTTCATACTAATATTAACAGATGTCCCACCTTCCAAAATAGAGATGAAAGCTTGGCAGCTCTTCTCAGCTCCTAAATTGAATTATGGCTGCAAATGTGGTAACAGGCAACCTTTCCAAATTTTAATCAAATCCGCACTTGGCAGAGGCAACCTTCGTTTTCCACCATATACGGGAAATGGCAGCGCAAGGTGCCATCTTGTGTCCTTGCTGTAATTTAGTCAACTCCTGATCATCTGCAGAGGAGCCAGCCAGGTAGTGGATTAGTCATGGCTCTTTTATAACTCCAATGAGCTAGCCCGTGTACCTTGTATGTAGCTGGGCTGCCTCCCTACATTGTCACTTGGTTTAGACTTGGGACTGTAAACTTATTTTGACATTTACGTGGCAGAGCACCAACTGTTAACTTGATGCCAACTTACCACTCTTTGCCATCAGAGAATCCACTCCAAACATTACAGTCACACAATCTTAGAGGTGTGTCTCCTTTTATGATTTGTAGAACACAGAACAACTCCTATCATCCAGACACCAATCCTATGGCAAGAAAGGTAAGCATTGCAGGTAAAGAAACTGAGTTTCAGAAATGTTGAGGGATATATTTAGGGTTGTCTTATAAGTAAGGAGTGTGACTTCAGCCTTAGGCCTTTAAAGTTAGAACTCTTGCTTCGCTATGGCACTTTCCCCCAAAGGGCAAGGTGGTTATTTAGATGACCTGCTATTTTGAATTAGGTATACTCTAGTTTCCCTTTATGAGTAGAAATAGTAGAGAGTTTGAGCTTGAGTAAAGATGGGAAAACATGGGGTGTGTGGATAATGAAGTAGGGGAATCTTAGCACCATATGCAATAATACCTTCTGAACATTTTTATCTGCTGTCTTAGGACTGTTATCCTCTCATGGTTTCAGGCAGCTCTGTGGTGGTTCATGGAGTAAAGAGCAGGTGAACATTAGGAATAAATGGAAAAGAAATGAGGCCTTGGAGTACAGCTTGTGCCTGAGGGCATTGAAATAGTTGTCATGGACACATAAAATCCCAATCCCATAACATTTATATTGAGTATCTATTAAGTACTTGTCAGACACCTGGTTAAGCTTTGGGGTTAAAAAATAACTAAAATATGTTGTCTCTAAGTCACTTTCTGGCTAGAGGAAAAGAAAGACATAAACACTTACGATGCCCAGTAAATATAAAATTAAAAGTAAATTTGAAATGCTGTGGAAATCAAGAAGAGAGAAAAACGAGTTCAGTACGGTGGTAAATTTCAACCTTTCCTGGCTTATTTTGGTCATATCTGGGCAAGCAAGCCACGGCCTTAATCATCAGGAACTTAAAAAAAAAACAACCAAACAAACTCTTGAGTCAAATGAAGATATAATTCTAAATTAAATCTGAGTGTATAGCAATACTTAACCTTGCAAGACCATAGCTGCCCCTTTTGTAATCAGCTATTTGGGGCCCCATTTGAAAGGAGTCTTTTCACTCACACCGGGTATAATCAGTATGAAAGCATGCTGCCGGATTAAGCAGAGAAACAGCTCTCAGCAGCAAAGGAGCACCAATCATTGAGGGATGCAAATCCAAATAACTGAAGACCTTCAATTTCAAATCTGCTTTGGTCACAGCAACCAACCTGGATGATGCCAAGTCACGTTGAGCTGGCCACATTCGAGGCATTAGACGTTCCAGGGAGCGCTCTGCACAGTGTGGTCTGGGCTGCGGCAGGGGTGGAGGGGGTGGGCGGAATGAAGCCACTTTACAGAATGCCACATGCTGTCCAGGCGGAGGGCAAGGAAGTGGCCTCCCCAATTTGTGACAAAAAGTTATTTTTCAGGTTGCAAGTTCTCCCAGCAGCAGACAGGTTTCTGGAACCTGCCTTCTCCTTCTTGTGCCAACATAGGAGTATTTACCCAGATGCAAAAGATGAAAAATAATGACATTAGAAAAGATTGGAGTGCTTAGAAAATAGGGATCTAATTAAGCATTCCGGCCACGTGGGGTAGAGGACGCAGCTTTGGAGTCACATGTAAGATGCCTTGTCTGTCTTTTCACTCCCTCAGCCAGAGGGCACTAACGGGGCTCACTCCTCAGCCTTTCTTGTCTTTTCCCCAAGTGGGTAGGTAACATAGAAACGATCCTGTATTTTACTTATGTGCTTTACTAAATTTTACCTGTCTAAACACACACTTCCTCTGGTAGAAATAAGAAGAGCTGTTTGTGTAAGGGGGTATGGGTGTGTACTTGTATGTGCGGGCTGCAGAACATAGAGCTATTGGACATTGAGGTAATTTAGAGGAATATGAAGGTTTGCAGTTTCATTTGTTCTGTTTTTTTCTTTCCCCCTAAGTCACTATGATGGTGGTAGAGGCCACGCTAGGAAGTAATTTGGCAATATGATATTCTGAAAAAAAGAAATGGGTCTCGTGACAAGAAGTCACTGTGAATCCCACTCTCAGTGTTCATTAGTGACAATGGCCTACTTCTGTAGAGACTGTTGTCTCTCGTATACATGCAGATCAGTACTTCCCATTTGACAGAATCATTTTCTATTCCACAGCTTCTCGTAGTTGCTGCTGGGAATCCTCAGAGTTTGGGCATATGCACACATGAGTTTGCTTAAAAAAACAAGTTTGCTTAAATTCTGCTCTGCATCTTTGCCAAGGCTCCTGACTGGCTTTGGAACTGTGCTCCAGACCAAGAGGGCTCCACAGGGTTAGCTGTCACCCATGGTGGCAGGGCACTCAGAGTACACTGAGCTTGTGGCAGCAGAATATGAGTTTGGAGATGGGCTTTGGTGTGATGAAAATGGTACTCCAATTCTGTCTTGCTTTATAACATGTTCTGAAGAAGCAGCTCATTCCCAGAATCTTACGCAGCATTCATCAGGCCTTACCTTGTGGCTTCTGGACTGATTTTCTATCTTTAGAGTACAGAAGACGCTCAGTTAACTGGTACTATGGGGATTGGTTGATGCCTAATAAATGTAAGTAGATTCTCTGTTCACCAGAACTCAAGCATCTGACACTCTTGAGCAACCAGCCAAATCTCATGCAGCTGCCAAAATTATTTTCCGATTGTTTGTAAGTTTCTGTTGCTTGGGTTTCAGTTAAGGGGAGTGTCTACTGTATTTTGAATCTGGTTCCACTGGCTAGCAGGGAGATGGGATGCTGAGCAAATCCCCCCCAAATATGATTCTCCCCTGTCTTTGACTCAAGTCTTCCTGCACTAAATTCTTCCTGCAACTTTAACTCTTCATCATAAAATTGTCTGAATAGATAGGTACCCAGTGATGTCGCCAGACTGCCAGTTCTACAAACAACTCAGCTTTGAACTTCACTTTTGAGTCTCTCTGCAACCCAAAGAAACATCAAAGAAAGCAGCAGTCAAGCTTTTTTGGTAAAGGAAGGTTTCTTGTGTTAGTAGGATATAGTGATAATTCAGAAGGTACTGATTCTGGTACTTATCAGACCCGTTACAATGATGAATGAATGTAATATCCTTGATCGGTACAAACTGATAAGTATATACTGGATTCATCTGAGTTGTAAGGATAGAGCAACAGAATTATAATTCTGTAAATCATATTTGAATTTATGTAGTGTCTTAAAACACTTCTAAAACCATCTCAGTTTTAAAAACCAGTCTTTAAAATATTCAGTTAAAATGTTCCTATTGAGACATATTACATACCACATCTTCACTGTACTTTACAAGAAACAATAACAGTAACTAACAGTAATGACTATTATAAATAATGTTTACGAGGTATTTACTGAGATTAGGCATAGTTCTAAGCATTTTACATATGCTAACACATTTAATCCTCTTTATAATTCTATGAGGTGGATACTGTTATTATTAAAATCTTATAGATGAGGAAACTGAGGGTGAGAAATGGTAAGTAGTTTGCCAAAGTCACACAGGCAATAAGTGGTGAAGCTGACTATATGTATATGTATATGTATATGTGTGTGTGTGTGTGTGTGTGTATATATATATATATATATATATATATATATATAATTTTATTGTTTTAATTGTTAAATTTATTGGGGTGACATTGGTTGGTAAAAATTACATAGGTTCCTGTGCTGATATATTTTTAACCCCTGCAGTTTATTAAGTTGCTTCATCTCTCTCCTGTACTACGGTACTTTATCCCTTTATACTCTTTTATTACTTGTATTGCAATGTGTTGTAGGTATTTGTTCTTTCCCCACTAGACGACGCTCCCTTGTGGCAAAGACTGTGACTTAATATGCTCAGTGTTATGCCTGGCACATGGCCAGCACCAACGTGTCTGCAGAATAAAGAACAGATTCATCAGTGACTCTCGGAACTATTTATCATATTCCTCCTCTGTGTATGGCAAAGGTGACTTTGTTAGACAGTGAGAAATAACAAAGAAAATAACACACAAACTGTATTCTTGCGTCGTTTACAAGCAATTTGAGGAGAAAAACTCTTTCCGTATGGAGTTACATGACAACCTGAAAGATGACAATAATACAAGATAGCAAGCTGCTATAGGTTGTGTGTGAGAAAGTCCCAAATGAGTGACAAATCAGGGCTGTGATTCAGAGGAGGGGTTGGTTGGTGGCAAGCTAGATCTACGGAATTGCTGAAAAACGTAGAGTAAGTTAGTGTTCAATCAAGGACTGAACCTGGACGCTTTTATCTCCCCAGTTGTCAGGTAACCTGTTCCACTATTAGATGCCATATTTAGACCAACACTGGTCAGTTAGATCAAGCTTGTCCAACCTGTGGCCCAACACAAATTCATAAACTTTCTTAAAACATTATGAGATTTTTTTTTTTTGCCATTTTTAAAAAGTTAATCAGCTATTGTTGGTGTTTGTGTATTATATGTGTGACCTAAGACAATCTTCTTCCATTGTGGCCCAGAGAAGCCAAAAAATTGGACACCTATGTGGATCAGGGCCAAAAACCTACAAGAGAATAGAGGATGAAAGAGAGCTAAAGTTACTGATTTCTAAATGCTTGAATGATCCAAATAGCCAATTCACTTGATTTATAAAATTCCTGGGTCTGTAGCCTGTTGATTCACTAAATTATTCACTCACTCACTCACTCACCATGTTTATAATTAGTGCTTACTGCATACTAAGCTTCATATTAATTAATGGAAGTTTCTGAGTTTGAAAGGGCAAAGGAGAAAGTCTGAAGTTTTAGAATAACTCTTCTGATTAGGTAACCATTAATTGACAGCAACTTGTCATTTTGGGAGATATTTAAGAAACCACCATTGATTTTGAACTTGAATGCTTTAAGTTAGATGGAATCAGGTACCTGATTAGCTCTATTGATTCAACTAGACTATGTTTAGTACCCACTGTATTTAAGCATTACAGGAAAAAAAAAAAAAATCCTGCACTTAAGTAGATGGCAGTGTATTTACTTAGGTTTTATAGTGGGAGCCCTGTGAGTACATAGATGGGATTTCTTTTTGTAATATAAGATAGTAAAATTATTTTTTAAAGATTTATTTTATTATTTTTGACAGAGACAGAGAGAGAGACAGACAGAGACAGAGAGAAGTGGGAGGGCCCAGAGCAGTCTCCATAGTTGTACATCATCAGTTTTCAACATGTTTTCATTGCACACAGGTGGGCAGGGGCCGCACAGGGCAGGAACTGGGCTGGGGCCTCCTGCATGGGAAGCACACCCCAGTTCAGCATATGGGTCCACACGGGCTGGGGCTGGGATTCGATCCTCGGTCCCTGGGGCTGCAAAGCAAGTGCTTAACCCTCTGAGCCATCCTGGCTTCCCGTAAGATGGCAAATTTTGTCAATCATTAATACCTTGGCTGAGTGTGAACTATGCTCATAGTTCCCATGTTTTGATCTTTTTCATGGTTGCCCACACCCTTACCATTTTCAGCTCCTTTTGCTGTGAGGTATGGCAACGTGATTGAGTTCTGTGTAATACAGAGTTCATCAGAAGTAACACCCCTTATGATTATTATAAAATCATGAGCATGTAATTCTGTAACATAACTATCCCACTCCAGCACATGGTACTACTTAAAACAGGGTGTTACTTCTGATGGACCCTGTAGAATGTGAACAGGATTGATGAGCTCCTCCTCATAAAATGCTCTCATTCACTGTCCATATTCTATTTTACTGGTAGAAAGGAAAGGGCTCTATGACCCTAAGGTTGGCTGAAGCCATGAGATGCAAGAAACTGGGATGAAAAATCATCGGCTGACTCATGATGGAGTGATCCAAAAATATGGTGAATATCTAAATTAAAAAAAAAATTTATTACAGTAAGACATATTGCCGTAAATCCCCCTCAACATACTCCCCCTCACTTTGAACACATTTATCCCATCATTCTTGCCACTTTCTGAAGCAGTTCTAGAAGTCCTCTTACTTGAGTGTCTTTAATTACGCTGCCATGGCTGCCTTGATGTCCCAAATTGACTCAAAATGTGTCACACACTCTTACTAAGGTTTGATGGGCCGCTTCCCATATCGAAGATCCCTGCCTTTCCGTTGAATGGCACTTGGCAGCTGTATTTAACCTCACCATATTTTTGGATCACACCTTACAGATCAAATGATCTGAAATGAGACAAAGACTATTGTTTTCTATAATCTAGGAATCGATTCAATTTATATCTTCTCTAAAAAATAGAGCAGGGGTGTCCAAACTTTTGGCTTCCCTGGGCCATATTGAATGAAGAATTGTCTTGGGCCACACATAAAATATACTAATACTAATGATAGCTGATGAGCTTAAAAAAAAAAAAAAATCACAAAAAAGTCTCATCATGTTTTAAGAAATCTTACGCATTTGTGTGGGGCTACCTTCAAAGCTGTCCTGGGCTACATGTGGGCTGCAGGCCATGGGATGGGCAAGCTTGAAATAGAAGAAATAAGCTGCAATCTTTTGTGTGAGAATATTCTGTTCATTAGAAAATTTTTAGACTCTATATTTAAAAAAGTATTTAAACATTATATCTATAGGGAAAAAAAAACAACAAACAAACAAAGAAAAAACCACCTTAAAGTTCCCTAGAATAAATCAACTAGCAGAGGGTATGACTGGCTAAGGTAAAACACAAAAGTAGAGGGTTTTTCTTGCTAAGAGAAACTACTTCAGCAGTAGAATAAGTTCCCAATAGGCATAAGGGGTCATATTTTAGGTGATACTGGAGGAGACTTGCTAAGGCCTTTTCTCCGTTTAAGATTTTCAAATCTGTGAGTTTATTTTAAGAGAAGCCTAAAATATTCAAAGCAGCTCCCCAAAAAAGCTCCCTTTCTCCGTGTAATGTTACTGCTGACACACAGCTGGAGACTGATTTATCATCACACTTAAGGAAAGCCTTCAACAAACGATAACACATATGGACATCAGGCATTTCCTTTTCCCTGTCTAAAACAAAGTGATAAATGAGGTGTGGATTTTACAGGCATAATCCCTCCAATAAAAACTCTAAAACATGTGTAAAAACATCCGAGAATTGCCCATGATTTCCCCCATTTCAAATTTACAAAGTGATTCATGGTAGACGATTGAGAAACATTAGCTGAAGTCTATTCGTCTCATTTCCACGACAGTCTTACATTTACAAAGTGTGTCATAATTTCCCTTTAGGAGACTAAGGTAGACTGGATTTATCACTAGTCTACCGTTCTCTGCATTTCTGTGATATCCAATTTTTATTGTTGGCAAGGAAATTAGGATGCTTTAAAGCAGACCCGATCCAACACAGACTCTTAATCCATAAATGCTTGAATTTTACGGGAGGAAGTCAAGAAGGTCAGGTCAAGAGAAAGCCCAGCAATTTTTCAAAGTTTTAATATATGGCATCTGTCCACAAGGCATCCATGGCATCCCAGTTACCCCTATTTCACACACATATCTTCTTTTTCTTTGGACATTTCAGTTTGAAACTTGATCCCTTAGGGTCCTAAGTAGCGAGCCAGTCATCAACCTCCTGGACCAGAGATTGATAAACTATGGCCGGCCAGTGGCTGGTTCAGCCACTGCAGACTTTTGTAAACAAAATTTTGTTGCAATGCAGCCCAGCTCTTTTGCTTCTGAGTGTTTGCGGCTGCTTTTCAAACCACATGGCAGAGTTGAGTAGTTGTGACCATTTGAACCCCCAAACCCTAAAATCTTTCCTACCTGGCCCTGTACATAAGACATTTGTTGACTCCTGGTTAAGCCCCATTCAGGCTATTGTTATAGGGCTGCAAAGATTCCCCCCTCCCCCCGATTTTTTCATTTATAGAAAGCTTTTTTTCAGTTGAATATATATTTTTTCAATTAAGTGTTATTTGATCATTTCATCAGATCTGGCCATTAGCTCAGATTCCAATTTTTCTATTTAAAAGATGATTAGACTTAATGAACATTTTTCAGTCTGTGGCTTCTCTACATTTTAATTTTATTTTAAAATACTTTAAACAGAAAAGTAAAAAGCCACTTATTGGTTAGCTTCAGAAATCTCCCCACTCTCTGCCAACACCAGCAGAAATCTGTAAGTAATTTTTTCAGTGACTTTAAACCACTGAGCTTCTTCTGCAATCTCCCTCCCCCTCATCCCCCAACCCCATTTTAACCTCGTTTCCAATGGTCATAATGCATGTCCTGTCAGACATGTGCTGTGGATGGAAAGGGCCCTTTTAGGTAAAGCAGTACTAATTTTCTCAGCAGCTTTCCTTGTTGCAGGAATTGAGATTCCAACAAGGAAATAACGCGCTCTTTAGTGGGTTTAAGTTGAGATCCTAGAACTATAAAGTTTCCTCTGAACTGTGTGTTCATAAATCCTTTTAAGCGTGCAGCCCTCAGCAGAAGTCCCTACTAAATTAAATATTATGCACAGCTAGGTGAAGACTGCTAGGTACATTTGATTATTTTATAAGGCTGAGAGTGGAAGTGGCACAGGAGTTAGAAACTGTAATTGCTGCTTCTCCCTTGTAGTTTTTCTAGTCTCCCAAAGAGTTGTAAGAAGGTTTAGGTTCATGCTCTCCTGGCGAGGCACATTTAGCCTTGTCTTCAGTTCTGGTCCCAAGCACTAACTGTTCTTAGCCAGAGAGAATTGGGAATTAAGTGTGCTTTCCTTTGTATTAGTGAGACTCTCCCTTCGAAACAAGAAATGTCCACCTTTGGGACACTTGGTCCCATCATCTGAGGCAAGGAAATGATTCAGCAGTGACTCAGCTACTTGTAAATGTCTGCCCCACATACCTTCAGTCTCAATAATTCTGCAAGTCAGAAGTTAAGTTCTCCAAATGTTCCCTCCCCCTTAATATTGAAGAGGAAAATGAAGATCATCGTATTATCAAGAGAAAACTGGAAGCGTGAGTATTCCACAGCACAAGGCACTTAAGTTATTTGAACAATGTGCAATAATTGAATTCTAATTCTTGGTCTGGCTTTATCTAGTTATATGACCTGAGGGAGTCATGTCACAGCATGGGGGTTGTTCAATATAAAATAAGGAGAGAGATGAGATTTGGTTTTACAGTCCTGGCATATATATTCAGATTGTACTCAAACTCTGAAGTGTCAGGGCTGTCAATCTCCAGATCAGGTTTTTAGAGAAAAGCAGTCTTGGAAAATTGACTGCCCTGTGTCATCTGCCCAGTGGTTCCAAATAAACCAACTTAGAACACAAGGCAAGGAAATGCAAACCCTTGAAGACCTTTGATAAGAGAAACGGTCCTCCTGTGTGGAAGGCTGTGCTTCTTTACCAAATGGGCACCCTTGGTAAGTGCCAAGTAGCATGGTGAAAAAAAGAGGAGCAGCTGCTTTTCCCACCAGATAAGCTGAGAGCAAGCCTGTCCCTCAGAGATGTGTTTTGAACAGATGGCTGTCACGTGCTAAAGGGAACCACACCGACTTACACATTGTCTCATCTAGACCCAAGGGGAGAGGAAATAAGCCATGCAACTCCCTCCCTAGGCCTATACTTTTATAATTTTATAGGTATTGATGTTCTGATTTTTTTGTCTTCAGTTAAACCTTTTTTTTTTTCAGTTAAAACTTTGATAAGTTCACATTTAGAAAAAAAAGATTTATTGTTTTGAGAAAAGGTAAGAAAGGGAGGGAGAGAAGAGGGGAGACCCCAGAGCAGTCTCCATAGTTGTACACCGTTAGTTGTGACATGGTTTTGTTCCACATAGTGGGGGTATGCAGCCATGCAGGGTGGGAACTGAACTGGGGGCCTCTTGCATGGGAGGCAAGAAGCTTCCTAAAGTTACCAGTTGTGCTGCAGTTCAGCACATAGGTTTGCATAGGCTAGGGCTGGGAATCAAACCCTGTACCTTGAGATTGCAAGGCAGGTGCTCAATTGCTGAACTATCTCAGCATCCCCTGATGAACTCACATTTTTATAGAGATGTATGTTGCGTTAACAGCTGCAGGTGGGACATGGTTCATTAGTGATCTCTATTAAGAGGTATGTAATCCTCCCTTAGTTTTTACAAGAAAAAAAAATCTCCACAGTGACACCATAATATTTGACCTCAATAACTGCACCTGGAGTCATTCACTGAGAATACTAGAGGAATTTTGCCAACAACTTTAGCTCTGTACATTAACAATAAATGATTCTGAAATCACATTCATCTGTACTTTTTAGGAGGCGCCAAAGCAGCTTAGTTATCCTTGAAGAATTAGTTTTTTCTTGGAAACAAGGGATCACATAATTCATTATTAGCACATTTTATGGAAACAATACTAATCTAAATTGTTAGCAATTTAAGATACATATTTCAAAAGTACATGATTTAATTCAGTGGAATGGATGAGATTAAGGGTAAATTTGTTCCCACCATATTTCCTGTCACAAAATACAATACATGGAGATGTTATTATGCATGAGAGGAAGATTTGGAAATACAGCATGCTTGGAAATTGAAATCAATGGATGTATTTTTACACTGGTATTTTATTCAGGGAACCCGTGTAAGTGGACTACTGCTGGCCGGTGGAGACAAACGATTCTTCTGCATTCTTTCTAAGTCTCTAAGCACTTAGAATGCATCATTCTTGAGATCATTCAGGGAAAAAAAAAAAGTCTGTTGAGAAATAGGAAGAAAAAGGAAAAATAAAGTGACATTGTTCAAGCCCTAGAAAAAAATACACAAAGACCTACACCTACCTCTTTACAGCTGGAACCCCAATATACGAGTAAGAGATATAAGGTCAATCTTATAGGAGGTCAAAACAAGACCTTTAACCTAACTGTCTCACCTATAAGAAAGTTGTTTATCCTCACTGCACTGCCTTAGGTCAAGACCCTTAAGATTTCACCTTGAAAATTATCAGTAATAGCATTGTAACTTATTTCTTTGCCACCAATTTTGCTCTGAGCTTGCCTGCTTTCCACATTGTTAATAGAGAGATCTTGCTGAAATAGAAATCAGATCCAATCACTCCCATGCTTAAAACTCTTTCCAGGGGAAGCCGGGATGGCTCAGTGGGTTAGGAGCTTACTTTGCAGCGCCGGGGACCAGGGATTGAATCCTGGCCCTGACCCGTGCGGAACCATATGCTGAACTGGGAGGCCCCCCAGTTCAGTTCTCTCTCTGTCTCTGTATCTCTCTCTCTGTCTCTCTCTCTCTCTCTCTCTCTCTCTCTCT
>PVKE010035808.1:0-16699 GCA_004027555.1 Craseonycteris thonglongyai
GGCACATGCGAACCCATATGCTTAACTGGGGTGCGCCCCCAGTCCAGTTTTTACCAGGGCCTATGCGGGAGGCTCCTGGTCCAGTTCCTGCCCTGTGCAGCCCCGCGCCCACCTGTGGAGTGAAACTATATGGAAAACTAATGCTGTCAACTATGGAGACTGCTCTGGGCCCTCCCCCTTCTCTCTGTCTCTCTCTGTCTGTCTGTCAAAAAGAGAAAAAAAAAAAGAACTTAATCAGTTTGTAATATTTATGTTCACCAATTACCTTTATAGGAGGGTATTATAGTTTTATCAAGATGAATAACAAGCTACATAAAAATTCAATACACACTAAGCTATACCCCCAGTTTGGTACAACTACTCTTAGGCCTTATGTTGTTAATGCTTGCTCTGCAATCTGATGCTGCTGTGGCAAGAGTCAGACTGCTTCACCAGGTGATTCAAGTTCATTTTCATACACTGTAGATTCAGTGATCTATATTATGACCATAGCCCTTATGTCAGTATTTAAGGAAGGTGGTGGGAGAAAGAACTGAGTAAAGGAATAAAGTAGTCACATATTGGATGACAACTTTAGAAGTTATTTAAAACTGGTAAACATATAAACGGACCTGACTTCTTGATAAGAAGGCATCATTTTATTGTATGTACGGATGTTTAAATTAGTATACACATTCCTTTCTTATCTCTCTTAAATTCAGCAGAATAACTGTTCAATCTTCACAAGGCATGTTATCAATGTAAGAGCAATAAAAAAGTCATCCTCTTGTGAGTTACTATTTACAGTATTTCACAAGAATGGCACTCACACCCTCCCAATGAACAAGGTTGTCTCTTTAAATTGAAGGACACTGTCTGCAGTCTTCATCAGTTAGCATTAGTGATGGGGGAGGGGAATAGAGAAAATAAACCATTTTTCTATCATTTGAACTCTCTTTGACCTTTGCAAGCTAAGCAAGTACGCATTTAAGACAATTCAAATAAATAACAAATACACAGAATTAGAGCAGATATATTGATAACAAAAGAGTGAATCCTGATAAAGTGGATAGGCTGATACCTAGAAATTAACCATCTTGAAGCCCGTTTCTTGGCATTGCCATTTATAGTACAAGAGGAATTCCCATTTATAGTTGGTAACAACATTTTACGAATCTAATCAATAACTCTGTGATTCAGGGTATAAACTTACTATGAATCAACTACAGCTAAAAGAGCCAACAAAGCTAAGAGAAAGAGAGTGCCATCTTGTCCCATCTTAACTTAAAATATTATATAATCAAAGGAGTGTCAAGGAGGCTGGCAAATATAAAATGCGGTGAGGAACATATGATTAAATATATCATGTAAGTGATATTTAGCTTAGAAAGTTCAAAATACTCATCTTAAACTTTTCTCTATTCCAAAATCTAAATCTAAAATTTTATGAAAAGATGTTACATTTCATAAATGTGTGCTTGTATATATCTATAGCTACAAGAATTATTTATTCATTTCTACTAAAATATTTCCTCAAAATAGAGACTAATGGTGTCTGCCTAGCAATTCCCAACACTACTTCTCCACTTTAGTAGTACTGTGTGCTATAGTTTTAAATCGACTTTGAACGATCCTATTCTTGGGTCTACTGCCTTATTTTATCCAGGGCACTGATAAAAGTAGTAAACCAAACCTGACAGTTAAATGCATAAAGAATCATGTATGCTGTCAATATTTTTTTAGGATACTTTCTAAAGGCACTCATTTCCCCCTTCCCCAAAAGAGATATAAAAGGAGAAATGAGTAGAAGTTGATATTTAAAATAGGACAAAACTATCCTGTATATTTTCTTAATATTTAGGGAGTTTTAATCACAGTTTGTAGAAGCAAACACAGAACCCTAACAAAATTATCAAAGAAAGATAGAGATAAGTGAGTCACCAAATAAACCTTTCTTTCAGCCAGAAAATATGTAGATATGGAGGCTTCTTCACAGCCAAACAAGTGCCTTGAGTTCCCAGGAAGTATGTCAGTGGTGAGGACTTGGAATTCAATGGTCCTGAACTTCCATTCCACCTAGACTTTCCTACTGCCTTCCACAGCAGTGACAATACCAACTCTATAAACCAACTCAAGAGGGAATTTATCTAATGTGATTCTCAGTGACCCACAGAGCAGGATTTCACCATAGCCTTTGACATGTGACTGGGCTTGTGGAGTTCCAGTGTCACCTCCAAAAATCCTAAGGGGGGCTCTTCCCTTTGTGAAACAAATTAATTACACAACCAAATATTGCCACATTCTTGAGGCCTATTGACACAATGAGAACTTCAACCCCCAACTTTGCTTTGTATTTTTTCAAAAGGGTGAAAAAAACAGATCCAGGTAGAGACTGATATAATTTAAGTAAAGGAAGATAAAAATAACAGAGGTTTTGACTCACTTCACTACCCAGGGCAGGAAATAACATATTTTAGATTTGAATCCCAATCAAAAATAATTCCACTTTCTACTATTCACTCTTGAGTGGTATGTACTAGAGAATGAATGGAAGTCAATCTGTCCCGTATTTCTGAGTCTTTCAAGTCATAATACTTTTATCAACATTTACAATGCCTCACTCTCATTGACGAATGTGTATACACCAGGCTCCACTAAGTTGCAGGGCTCCCTGGGATTTTTATATGGCTATCCTAATTTAAAAGTATATATGTTGGTCTCACACTTATCTCTGTTTTTTATTATATTTATTATTTACTATATTTATTATATTTTCTTCTGATTTCTAGCTTCAAATAAAAAAATTACCTGTACTTATTGCATAGGCTATCCAATCATAGTTTTATAAGAAAAGAGACCTCAGGAGCTCTTCCCTTTCCCACATCCGTAGCAGGATAAAATAGCATTTCGAATGGTAAATACTCAAGTCAAAAATGTGAGCAATCATGGAAACTGTGAGTTTTCCCAACACATGAGTCACTTATATCCCCAGAAGTAATGAAGTCTTCCAAAAAAACATAGAGATTTATAAAGACGATGATTTGATGGTTTTTCCTGTGTCTAAGTATGATTGGCTATGACTAACTAATTTCTCAATTGCTAGACTAAAACAAGCCAAAGCAAATAGCCTTTAAAACTTTAAAGTATATTGTGTAGTGATGACTGTTCAAGGTCTCACTAGAATCAACATTAGATAGATAATACTGAGATGAGTTCGATACAAAGAGCTATTCTTGAATTACTGATTACAGAAAAAGGAATTCTGCAACACTGTTGCAACAAGGAAAGTCAATTAAAAATAAAATAATCTCACTTGTACATTAAGAAATAAGATACAATTCCCATTTAATAATAAATGGGATAAGATAAACACTAGGGTAGCTAAAACTCAAATGCTTGCAGAAATGGTGAAACATTTTTTTAAGTAGAATGATGGTAGAATAATCTCAGCATTCTCAGATCACTGAAAATTTAACCAAATCCTACAATTTTTACATATTCATTTCTCCTGTTCTCTTTAAATCTTTTGTATTTTTCTACTGACATAAATACAAGCAGGATAATGTATTAAACATATTAAATTGAAACTTAACCAAAAAAAGCCATTCATTTAATCAAGAAAGTTCTATCAATTGCCTATTGTGTCCAATCGGAAGTGGGTCAGTCCAGTAGGAAGTTAAACAATACAGATACAATAGAAGTGAACACTTGTTTCCTAACCTTACTGATCTTAATCTTATTATGGAAAATAGGTATATATATTAATGTTTTAATTAAAAATTTAATTCATGTCAATGTGATCAGACAAGTAATTCCATTGCATTATCCTGGTTTAATTATGTTAGCATTATTTTTCCACGAAGATAGAATGTGATTTCTGTATAACTAGTTATAAAACCTATCACTGTGGTAAATAGAGATGGTGGATGTTTAATACATAACTACAGCGTGTGAAAAAAAAATTTAGACCTAAATATTACTTTTTTAGCAGTTAGACTTAGAAAATGAAACAGATAGTAAAGTTGAAAACACTCAGAGATTTCACATTCTCACTGAGTGACCTTAAACAAATTACTTAAACTATTGCATCTTCATCTTCTACACCATAAAATACTTTCGATAATATTTCATCAAGTAAAAAAGATCACAAATTTACCACACATAAATTCCTTATAAATACTTGCACATGGTAGAAAGGAAGTAATTGTAGCAATGTTGTTATTATACTGTCACAAGATATTATGTCCCTTGGTTCATAATCTACAAGGATTTTCTAATAAAGGGAAAATATAAATGTTTTGATGTTTTCTTACAAATAATAAATATTTACTTCAGCTATATGACTGCACTACTTATTAAGAATTCCTTTAAAAATTTAAAATACCTTGCCACTGGAGTAAAACAAACAAACACAAAAACAACCAAAAAACAAAACAAAAACACAACACTTCATAAAAAACACCAAACATTTAATAAATTAATGTAACTCCAAATTAAGGAAGATTTTCCAGGGGAAGCCGGGATGGCTCAGTGGGTTAAGCACTCACTTTGCAGCGCCGGGGACCCAGAATCGAATCCCAGCCCCGGCCCGTGCGGACCCATGTGCTGAACTGGGAGCTCCCCTAGTTCAGTTCTCTCTCTGTCTCTGTATCTCTCTCTCTCTCTCTCTCTCTCTCTCTCTCTGTCAAAAACAATAAAAATAAATAAATAAAGAAGATTTCCCCTTATCAGTCATCAACATATACTAATATTTCATTAACTTGAAAATTTAGATACCTAAGAAAACTTATATATCTACAAAGGAACCAGAGATCCCAGAGCTGAACAATCTCAAATATCAGTTTTGATGGTCCCGGGGGTGTACATAAGGGGGCTTCCTCTAGCTTTTGAATCCTGTAAAAGAGCTTTGGATATTATAGGACTCACTGAATAGTTGTTAACTGGGTGAAACCTATCTTACGTATGTGTACACTTTCACTCCTTAAATATTAAAAAACGCTTGTCAAGATGAGGCTACCCCAGGCCTAGAGAACTGCTTGCTAGTGATATATCACACACAAGAAAAATGTCAAATTCTTGGATTCAAAAGGCAAAAAGAGGAATCAATTTGGGGCTTCAGAAATACTGTCAATTATAAGAAAAACTTTATGAGGACAATAAAGTATTTGAATTCCTTTGATTAAAGAAAAAAGTTGTAGGATTATATATGTATATATATGCAGATCATATATGCATATAATACCACAATTATCTATGTTAAAGTCCTCAAACCATTCATTTTATCTCTTTATCAAAACTGAATTCCTTTTGTGAATTGATAACTGCAAGAAGAAAACAATCACTCTCCAAACTGTTCACATGATAGGAGCCTAAGGTGCACAAAATATTGAAAGATCCTTATAAAAATTATAATAAAACACAGGTACCGGTAAAACAAAAACTTGTTGCCCATGCTAAGGAAATAATAAGATGCCTACATGAAAATCAGATAACACCCTTAGATAACAATTTCTGAAATTTGTTATAAAAAAATAATCAATAACTCTCTAAAAATGCAACCCCTAAATTTCAGAATGTCATGATAAATGCCAAAGTAATGAATTTGGGTAAGACTTGCTTTATTCAATATATCGGTTAATAGTATGTTGTAATGCTTGTTTAGAACTACATTTAAAAATGAACACTAAGCAGGGGAAGCAGGGATGCCAGGATAGCTCAGCAGTGGAGTGCTTGCCTCAAAATCAGGAGGCCCAGGGATGAATCCCGGTGGCCCATGAAAACCCATATGGGGAACAGTGGTGCACTGGTAACCATGGGATGGCTTGGCAGCGAATGTTCTCTCTTCCCATGTGGGAGGCTCCTGATTCAGTTCCCGCCCCGCATGACCCCACATCCACCTGTGTGGAATGAAACCATTTCACAACAAATGATATACAACTATGGAGACTGCTCTGGACCCTCCCCCACTTCTCTCTCTCTCTCTATCACATTCTCTCAAAAATCAATTAAAAGAAAATATTATAAAAACAAACATTAGGTACATGAAAAACAAAACAAAGCCCCACTAGATCCTCTTGTAAAAGCCCCAAATTATTAAAGCTGTTTAATATCTACCATGCATAAGTGCTGAGCACTTTAACTATATTTTACAGTGATTAACTGATGCTGCATTTAAACCTTTTTTATGTCTTCAAATATCATTAAAAAATTTAGTGTAGTACTGAATTCCCATAACATATTACAAAAGAAGGACCAAACACACATATTAAGAATATAAACAAAGAATTCAAGTTTAGGAAACTTTGGTATTACTGTTTCTTCTAATACATATGCATCAATTTTAGCATAATCATATCAGTACCTTTATAGTATCATATACATACAAGGTAGTAATAAAGCAATTAAAATTGATAAAACAGATGATACAATATTTATCATAATCTGGGATATCTTTAATACTTCCTGATACTCACAGTAGAACCTAGAGTTCAGTAATACATCTAGTGTGCTGTGATAAAATTTGGAAATATTTCTTCCTGCCCAAGCTATCACTCTGTTCTGAAGTGTGACTGACTGGAATCTCGTGAAGTTTCTATAGATATGTAATTAAAATGTTCTCTGTATCCATAAAAATGATTTACCCTTTTTTTAAAAAAAGTATATTTAGTGCCACTTGTTTCAATGATAACCAGAAGCAATGAATTCTACAGTTTAACCATATGTTAAATAAAAATTTACTTCTTTTTAACTGCTTTGATGATGATATTTCATTTCATTGGATATTTTCTCATGAAGAAAGGCAAAGAAATACATTAATAGATATGTATTTTTCATTATCACTTTTGGTCCATACAGATAATAGTTTAAATTTAAATTTTATCTTTGACTCATGGTTACAACACCATGCTGGTATCTGTAATTCCTCCTTTCTCAGAAATTTCATTTTCCACTTACATGAAACACACAGAACCTTTAGTAAATATGTTTCACAAAGAATCTCTTATATGATATTTATCAAAATTTAATTGTTATATCCAAAATATAAGTGTTAATAGAGGAGAATTGGAACAGATAACCCAATGTTGGAGCATATAAAAATAATTGATATTGCTCCCCACCAGAGTCTGAGCTGACCTTAGGTTCACACTGTTGCAGACTACCTAAAGAAGAGATGAATTGTCTCCACAGACTTTCTGGTTCATACATTTCCTGTAGAAAGGAAGCAATTGTCTTTGTTTAAAGGAAACATACTGGTTTAGGTTAAGCAAAAGTCCCATTTTTCTGTCAACAGAAGACAAAGCGGAGAGGTAAAAAGGTCAATAAATATCAGAAAGCAAAAGATTAGCCAGTAAACATCAGGTACCTGTATGTGCAAGTATTGAGGGTATCAAGAAACAAATGTCTGAATGCCTGAGTTAATTTTCTTATTTTGTTCAAAACTTTGTATTCTGTGTAGGTATGATATAGGAAGGGATTGCCAAATATATAATAAATATAAATGTCTGTCTTTTGAAATAAAGTTTAAAGTTTATAAAAGTAAAACTTTCTAACTCAAAATACAGCATGATGGCTGGAACAGGTGTCTGCTCTCCCTGTCGATGGTCAGTTGGTCTAACAGGATTATCCCACTAATTTTATCCAAGGGTTAAGGTAATGGTTCCCCAAGTCCACTGTCAGGTATTTCTTTGTTTTTTGGATCCCAACAATGCACAAGTTTCCTCATAAAATCATACATTGGCCAAAGAAAACCTGTCTTGATCTACACGCGTATTCTTCTTTGTGAATATGAATATATTCATGGAATTAGTTGCAAAGAATATATGTTATCATTACCTCTTGGACTTTGATTATTTCATTATTTCTTAGAAAAGAAGGGAGAATTTTTTATTTTCCTGCGCCTTTTCCATTAGTAACAGGCACAGAATAAATTTAATTATATAATATTTTAAGTAAAAAAGATCTATCACTTACAGTCATTTCCGATTCAACCGTATAACAAAGCATATACATCTTCATAAATTTAAAGTAAGGATTAAAATAAATAACTTAGAATAAAAACATGAAATCAGGTGTTATTAGGCCTCCTATAGTAAACATTCAAGTAAGTTATTTATTCAATATTACATTATTGTTGTTATAAAGGAATAATCATTGTCTTTAATAGCACAATTTACCTTGGACCATCCACAATTTGTATAACATTACACATATAATAGTGTGTGTACATGCCTCTTATTTATATGTATGAACAAAATATATTCATCAATTTATTAATACTCATATAATACTGAGTAACTTCTAGGCATTATGAGAGATACTGGAACCTAAAGATGAAGAACATAATACCTGACTCAGGAAGCTTAGTTTAGTAGGTAAGTATATTACAATAGTGTTACATCTAACAGATAAGTGTAATGTAATATATTATGGGCACCAATAGAATTATGCACAGTATGTATTAAGAGCTAAAATACTTCTACCTTTTCCAGTCTAAGAGAGGCAAGAAGGATCACAGACAACTACAAATTAAGGCTTTCATACTTCCTAGAAGCATTTTCACGATGATGCCTGCTCTTTTTTGGAAGGATGTATGTCCATTGTCATTATGGCACTAAGTGGTCAGAGTTTAAAAGGACGTTTCCATTTCCATGTGATAAATTTGACATGCTCGATTCCAAAGATTAAATTACACTTCATGCTGAATTAAAATTTTTTTCTCTCTAAATATTTACTAGTATTTTCATCTTTGAGAATTTTGCTATCTTCTTAATGTGCGGCTCCTAAATCTAACTATACCTAAAATGCATGCTTGACATACTATGTGTCCGCATCACCCATCACAGTGTCTACCATGTAATAAGCACTCAATAATTAGCATTTGTTGAAGGAACTGGATGAATGAATGAATGAACTCTGTCTCTATCTTGGAAGAGCTCTGGACAAAAGTGAAATACTGTTGTTAATGAATGTAGCATTTTCCCACTATTTTTTTATATATCTTCTGGATCTGACACCAGCATTGAGAAGTCTTTTGTGCTTTTGAAACAAACTGGTTTTCAAAAGAATCTGAGCAGGGCTTGCAGACAACTGACATTAGTAAAATGTCATGCCAGTATTTGTATAGCCAAACAACGCACAGTAATTGAGAGGAATCTGGCCCCCACTGCTTAGGTTCAGATGGAGGTTCTATCTAGTCAGGAAACTATTAGTTAAGTTACTTCACCTCAGTGCCTCCAGCTTTTCAATTATAAAACAAGAGTACAACAATGCCTCCCTCTTAGGATTGTTTTAAGGATTAAAGGGCTTAAATCTTTGAAATAACTTTAAACAGCACCTGTAGACAGCAGGCACTATTGGCATTTGTTTAATAAATCAGCAGTCATTTAGAAGGCAAGTTTCTTACAGATGGGGGCAACAATAACTACCATGTGTATCTGTTGAATGAAATACGGGAGTTCCTTCCCATGGCTATTTTCAAATTTCAATGTGCAGCTCACTGTTCATCAGAAACCAGTATTTTCATCCTAAAACTGACATGGTCAAAAGCGGCAGCCACACAGGTATGTTGCAAAGTTTAGGAAACTCCAGTCTGTACAAGGGAATACCTGACAAATTGTAGTCTGGTTCTTAGGATTCCCTACTCATGCAATTCAAATACGTCTTTTCTGTGGCCAGGGAGTTGCACGGATTCCCCTCTGCTTTATATGTTTTGGTTTATTCCATAGCTATTCTGAGTCTCCTGTCATTCTGGCTGTTTTGGTTTTGTTGTCTGTATTCAAAGGAGGCCTGTGGTTGTGTCTATCCCAAGTGTCTGTGTTTCGAGTTGCGCGGTTTGCCCCCTCTGTCTCTCATCACCGCTTTTGGCTCAGTCCCTTGACAGGAAATGAGAGATTTATTTTATCTGGCTTGAACTACATTGTTCCTTCCTGACTACTGGTGTTACTTCACTCTAAATAACATGACTTTGTGCTCACAGTCTGCCCAAGGTCAAAGCCTGAGGGTAATAGACACATTTAAGAGCAGGAGAGGAGAATATCATCAGAGGGGAGAAGTGGGCAGAGAGAGGATGGGGGGGTGGGGGGGGGAGTATGAGGCAAAACTTACACTTGAAGCAGGGCTACATTTTCTGGTGAGCTTGAAATGGAATCTGTGCTACAGAGCTGAAAGGCAAACTTTTCTTTCCCCTTTCCAGATGTTATCGATTTAAAATGACACTATGAAGTAATCTAGGCTTGAAATTCAAATTTAGTTTTCAAAGAAAGCATGAGTTGTCTGGGACCAGGGTTTACAAAGCTTATTAATATCCGTGATATCATAATTGTGGTGTGTTTTCAATCATTTAATTTGGAATAATTATTAAAATTCAAATCCCTCTTTGGTTTGATACAAAAATAAGAGAATTGTGATAGTGCATATAATTAATAAAGTCAAATTTATTATTTAAAAAAAGTTAGTCTAAATAAATGATACCTAAACTTGGAACTTGAAGCCATCAATTGGTTTCAAATTTTGTCTGAATTTAAGTATAAACAAGAATATATATGAACCACATCTCCTAACATATTCACATTTTTCCTTTCCTTCATTGTTTTCTCCTCTTTGGGGGTGTGAATAAAACTTTTTTGGTTTCTTCCAATACCTCTATAGTTTCCAAGGGTCAGCAGGATGCCCGCCCAAAGGCATGGTGAAAGAAAGCCTCTCTGTTTCACTGGTCACACCAAGTATGCCGAGCTGAACCTCTCTGGGATGGTTTAAAAGTCTGTGAAGCAGGGAAACCACTAGCTAATGTAGATTTTTTTTTTTCTGTTGTTTTTTTTTTAACGGATTGTCATGCTATTTAATAATACTTATTTGCCTAAGGAAAGTGGATTTAATGGAAATAGACTTTAAGTGAAGTCAAAAGGCTTTAGGTAACATGTAAGGCCAGATTTTGCACTTAGAAAATTATGTCACATGGGCATTCCATTTTGGGGAGGATAATGACATCCCTTTACTAATGATCTTTCCATACTCATATCATTATGTGTGTAATAAACGTGGTTTATGTTGAATTCAGGACATCCCTAACAATATCTTAAAGACTTTATGTAGGTATGACTTCAAGTGCTTCCTTCAGGAAGCTCTACCCTTTCCTATGCAACTATTTTAGATGTCATCATACAGGGTTGAACATGACCCAGTGTCTGCAAATCATAGACGGTTTGTTTCTTTATGCAAATGCCTCATCTTGAAACACTAACTAGAAATTATTCCTCAGTATACCTAAAACTTAAACAGTGTTATATGTCAATTATATCTTAATTAAAATAGAAAGTATTTTTCAAATCACACTTCCTTCTCATGACAATTCCTTCTAAGGTGATCTACGTGTGAAATGAAGCCCAACTTCTCAAATGTGGTAGGCACAACTGTATAAGAATTCTAATGAAGTCTCATTTCTTAACACTAAGATCATAAAAGTTACAGAAATGTTTTCTATACATTGTTGTTTTCTTATTATTAAATTCTAAATATATTATAGCCCTAAAAACTAAACATAAAAATGTGATTCCTTTCTCTAAGGAGTCTATAAATCAGCCAAGAAGACTGTCACATGAATACCTAGATAATTCCAAAAACCTTTTCCTTAAACCCATCCCTACCCCTCAGGCACTCAGAAGCAAAAAAAGCAAAGAATCAAAAGAAAATAGCATTTATTGGAAAATTACTCTGTAATCATCACTGCGCTAGCTGCTTTCTGATACATCATCACATTCCGTGCACACAAACTCCAGGCAAAATTAGTGTTATTATCCTCATTTTACTGATGACAGAATAAAACAAGACATATTAAGCAATACGCCTAAGATCATAGAGTGCCTAAGTGTTGAAATTGGGATTCAAATTTAGGTGAGTCTAATTCTAACTGCCATGCCTACTGACTGGAATAGGAATTACAATGCTGGATTACAGAAATTCAGTGTGCTTAGAGTCCAACTGCGTCCCTCATCTGTACAAAATAAGGAATTACAAACAAAACCAGTCCTTATGTTCTTTAAAAGGTGAAACACAGTGCTACTAACTGACTTAGCCATTCTAGTCGTAGATATATACCCAAGACAAATAAAAATATACACCCCCACAAAAATTTGTAGCCAAATATTCATGGCTTCCTTTCCACAAAAGAGGGAAACAAGCCCAATGACCATCGACGACGGATCAATAGATAAATAAAATGTGATATATGCATACAATGGAATATTACTTGGCAAATAAAAAGACATGGATTATTCACACACAACATGAATGAACCTTGAGAACATTACGAACTGAAAGATGTCAACCACAAAAGCCCACATATTATATCATTCCATTTAATTTAAATGTCCATAATAGACAAAGCTATAGGGAAAGAAGGCAGGTTAGCCACTGCCTATGCCTTTGGGGTCAAAGAAGAAATGAAAAGTGACTATTAATGAGTATGGGATTTCTTTCTGGGTGATAAAAATGTCCTAAAATGGATTGTGGTGATATTTGTATAACTGTGACTACACTAAGAAATAATTTAATTATACATTTAAATGGCTAAATTATATACATTATATCTTAATAAAGCTCTCACTAAAAAATTAGGTGACTATTTTGCATCTAAATCATTAGGAAGAACTAGGCATCACATTCCCTATGGAGAACAGAAACTGCTAAGCAAATGTAGCTACTACAACAGGGAAGGAGAGTTGGTTATCTTCTATCATGTCCTCCTCAATAGCAGCAAAGCATCAGTGTGCTCGGTTCAGGTGGAGTTCTGAATTCTGAGAGAGTTCAGAATTCAATTCTGAGAGAGTCAAAACGACATCCTTCTCTGGCCAAGTATACTTTGAGACCCAAGCTTGTTGAAAAAGAACCACAAATGGGTATTTTATTTACTTAATGCTAACCCACTTGTTTGACATTTTTTATCTAAACTGACCAGAGGTTTGAGTATTGTGTAGACAACCGCAAAGAACTGAAACAATGGGAAAGTACTACTTTAAAAGTACTTACTGTTTTACTAACACTTAGAGAATAGAATTTCCTGCTTCTGCCCACATTCAGTTCGTTTTCCAATGTGAAGTTGACCAATTGGCAAATTTGTCAATATAATTTTTAGTCTTGCATCCCATCATTAGATGACAGGAAAACATCATGCTGTGGCAAAGCATCCGTAGGTAGTAATCAAATGCCCCATGATGTTGACATTACCCAAGCCTCCATTTTTTTTTTTTTTAGGGAGAATCTTAGAAGTACCAGTACATAGAATAGCAGGTCTGTGAAGGACAAGTTTTCTAGAGATAATGACACATTTTATACAGATAATTTTTAGATGTTTACACCCTAAAAGTTACTTAGTTGAAGTTGCTTTCAAATTAAACACCACTGCTATAGTGTTTCTGTTGTGATTGTCGGAGGGAAGTAGAGCCAGTGCAATTTGTCCATGTTTTACAAATCACCATCTGGCAGGAATATGGCAACATGTGAAATCTTCACAGGACTCTTGTTTTTCTACTATCTGCTGGATAACTAAAGAAGATCACCAGACTGCTGGGCTGCCTGCCAGATGGTAAGCAGGTATGTTTATGAGTTTAAGATTCTTATTTTCTTTCAATGCTTTCACATGCTGTGGGCAAAAGGCAGAATGTGAAGGGAAAAAGAAAAGAGGAGTGGATAAGTGTGTGATTGTGTATGATCATTACAATGTCTTTGCAGTTTCTTGAAATGGCAATTTTCTAAAGTTTACTCTGAATTATTTTCTATCAAGTAAAAAAACCACCAGTCATATGGTCACAGGATTTTTTTTAATGCTACATTTTTCGTTTTTGTACAAATAAACAGGTGTAAGGTTTCTTCAGGCCTGTTGAGTAGACATGCATTACTTAGAGGGTCATAAATATCATCAACAAACATTTGGTGAGTGGATACCCTGTGCAGGGGACTTGGCTAACCATTTCAGTAAAATGAACGTGAGGGTCTGTTTAATTTTATTTTGATTATTTAAATAGACTATCATAGGCAAAGAGTACCTGCCTAGTAGAGTCATAATAACAACACAACAACAACAACAAACCCTGTTAACAATCGAAAATCTGCAGGGCTGAATCTAGAAACTCAGCAGTTATCATTAGAGTAGCTTCCGTGAAAAGAAAAGGGCGTCCTAAACAATTCTGACAGATAACAAGTGAAGATCACAGAAGAAATGGTGCCTGGCATACAGAGAGGAACAGTTCTTTAAAGTTAGGTTTGAATGCCAGCAATATACCAGCAATGTGACCTGAGGCAAAGTTTCTGACATTCTCCAAGCTTAATAAGCTCCTCTATAAAAATGGTGGTAACAGTTGTACCTCTTACTATTGTTGTGACATTAGAAATTTAAAAATAATGTAAATATATATTGTCAGGTACAAACAGTAGTCCCCCCTTTTCCATAGTGTGTCACATTCTGAAATTTGAGTTACCCGCAGTTAGCAGGAGTCCAAAAATACTAAATAGAAAATTTCAGATCTAAACAATTCATAAGTTTTAAATTGTGTGTCATTCTGTGTAGAGAGATGACATCCAGCACCCCTGGTCCAACCTACCCAGTATTCAAATCATTTCTTTGTCCAGTGTTCACGCTGTATACATTATCCACCCTTTAGTCACTTAGCCATCAGTTATCACATACAAGTAGACTGTCTCAGCATTACAGTGCTTGTGTTCAGATAATCTTTATTATGTTTAATAATGGTCCCAAAGTGCAAGAGTGGTGATATGGGTAACGCGGATATGCCAAAGAGAAGCCATGACTTTCTTTAAGTGCGAAGGTAAATACAGTACAATGAGATATTTTGAGAGAGTAAGAGACCACATTCACTAACTTTTATAACAATATATTGCTATAATTGCTCTTTTTTATTATTGTTGTTGTTAATATCTTACTGTGCTTAATTAAAAAATTAAATTTTATCATAGGTATGTACATAGAGTTCAGGACTATCCACAGTGTCAGGCATCCACTGAGGGTCTGAGAATGTATACCCTATAGATAAGGGGGGACTAATATAGTTGCCCAATAAATGAAGCTATAGTCATTATTATTGATACTATCATGATCTGGTGAGGAACCTTCTAGGTTAATTCCATAGATATAGAAGTTTTTCACATGAATTATATAATATACATGTAATATATACTGTGTGTATATATATATACACTTATATACTGTATTTGTATATTTAGATATACACAAGGGTTATATATCTATATCTATATATACAATGTGTATTTATATGCAACTATGCACAATACAAGTATATGCATGCATAATAGTAGATACATTATGTCCAATTACAGGAAACAAACTTAACTCTTTTGACTTAAAGCTCTGTATATCGTATTAAGTAAATACTAATGAAAGTTTCACAGTTTCCAGAAGTTATAATTTGAACAAATTACGTCTGTTATAAACCTCTCAGTGTCTTTAGCTATAAAATGGAAAGATTAAAACCTGCTTCATAGGACTATGTAAAGATTGTGATTATTTCTATATAACACATTGCACAATGCCCAGCAGAAAATAAATGAATCAATTCACATATAACACACTGCACAATGCCCAGCAGAAAATAAATGAACCAATGTATGCTTCTTCCCCTCTTAGGTAACAGTTTACCTCAACCTCTAAATTTAGTCTACTTTTGCTCATTCCTACCCACTTCTCTCAAGGTGAAGGATCTCTATTTCTTTCTGGCCCTTCCAATTATATGCTTAATTCCATCACTCCTTCTACCAGAATAAATTTTCTACTTAATTATATAATTACTCTATTTGTTATCATAAATTCCTTCTTATCCACAAGTTCCTTCTCTTTAGCCTAAAATATACCTGTTTCCCCTACCCTAAAATAATCATATTAAAGATATATTACCAAATGACAGAAGAGATAGAAGCCTAAATAGGCCAAATGACTATAGAAGAAATTGGAAAGACTGTTCAAGATCCATCTCTGAAAAATGCCAGACAAAGGTAGATTTTTTTTTTCCTGACTCAGGTAGAAGATTTTACATTGGTTCTAATAAAACTAAACTGAAAAAAATATTTTTTTTCTTGTTTAAACAGTCCCAAAACATTAAAATGATTAAAAGGCTCACAATTCTTTTAGAAGGTTAGCAGCACAAATAGCACTAAAACACAGAGTTAATGATAAAATAGTCAGATGATCTTTGCTGACCCACCTTCCCTCATCTCTAGCTTCCTTTTCCTTTTCATCTACGATCACATTGCCTGCAAGCTAAGCCCTGTTAAATACTTCTTCTTACCCATCTCCTGGATACTTTTCAACCCATTGCAAATTCTTCTGTTCCAATCTTTTTACAGCTTTCCTCAAAGGTACTTACTGATATTCACTTAATTTCCAAGTACAGGGGCCAGTTTTCTGGCCTCACCCTCTTAAACTTCTCTTTAGCATTTGAAATTGTCACACACAAACATCTCAAGAATGACCCTTGCCTGACCTTCTTTTCTCAGCCTCTCACTGCCTCTTCTACCTGCTCTTCAACTAGGGAGATTCCCAGTAGTTTATCATTTGCCCCGTTAATTTGTGCCCTCCCCAGGGTACGGGTATCAAAGTAAAAAAGGAATGAGAGAACCAGGAATCTATCACTAAAACAAAGTAAATAAAATACTGCATTAAATAAAACACCTACAAATGATTTTCAATTTTTCA
>PVKE010035809.1:0-16697 GCA_004027555.1 Craseonycteris thonglongyai
TCCCCAAACTGCTCCTTCTCCCTCCCTCTCCCGCTCTCCCCTTTTTCCTCTAACCTTTGTGTGTTGTTCTGCGTTGTGTGGTTCTCTCAGTTGAGGGTGCTTCTCAGGGTTTCCCCTGTGGGTTCCTTTTTGTTCGTAAGTCCCTTCCCAGGTAGGTGTCTGGGTTCTCCTCTCATGCCGCCATCTTGCTCCTCTCCTGCTTCTTTGTTTTGTTGGTAGTTTCTTTTGCTGTGCAGAAGCCTTTTCGGTTGATATAGTTCCGTTCATTCATTCTTGCATTTTACTTCACTTGCCTTTGAAGTCAAATTGATAAAATCCTTTCTGAACTTAAGATCCATAAGTTTAGTACCTATTTTTTCTTCTATGCAATTTATTTTTCAGGTCTTATATTTAGGTCTTTGATCCATTTTGCATTAATTTTGGTATATGGTAACAGATAGCAATCTAGTTTCATTCTTTTGCATGTAGCTTTGAAATTTTCCCAGCACATTTATTAAAGAGGCTTTTTTTTTTTTCTCAATTGTATATTTTTGTCAGCTTTGTTGAAAATTATCTGCCAATATATGTGTGTTTATTTCTGGGTTCTCAATTCATTGGTCTGTGTGTATATTTTTCTGCTAATATCATGCTGTTTGGTTATTGTTACTTTGTAGTATAAATTGAAGTCAGAAATGTGATACCTTCAGCCTTTTTTTCTTTTTCTTTAGGACTGCTTTGGCTGTTTGGGGTCTTTTGGAATTCCATACAAATATGATGATTTTTTATTCTATATCTTTAAAAAATGCCATTGGGATTTTGATGTGGATTGCATTAAATCTGTATATTGCTTTATGTGGTATGGCCATTTTAACTATGTTGATTCTCCAATCCATGAATACCCAATATCTTTCCATTTTTTGGCATTTTCTTGAATTTCTATAATAATGTCTTATAGTTTTCAGTGTATAGGTCCTTCACATTTCTTTGCTGAGTTTATTCCTAGATATGTTATTCCTTTTGTTGCAGTTGCAAATAGAATTGTTTTGTTTTGTACATTTATTTTTTTTGAAATTTTATTGTTAGTAAAGGGTGTCCCAAAATTCACGCAAGATTTGAATTTTGCGTCATTTGTGCGGTAAAGTGTTGCCAACGAAAGAAAAAGACAGCATGACAGCTGACAGTTCAGGGTTATTAAAAATGTAGAGCTACATGAAAGAACAATGCGTTTTCATTGTTGAGCAATGAAAATTTACAATTTTAAATTATAAACCTGTGTTTTCTATCAAAATTACTTCTTGTGTGAATTTTGGGACACTCTAGGAGCACAATGAATTTTTTATACATTGATTTTGTATCCTGCAATGTCACAGTATTTGTTTATTGTTTCTAATAACTTTTTTGGTGGGATCTTTAAGGTTTTCTATATAAAGTATCATGTCATCTGCAAACAGTGAAAATTTAACTTCTTCATTCTCATTTTGGATACCTTTTAATTCTTTCTCTTGCCTGATTGCTCAGGCTAGGACTGCCAATACTATGTTGAATAACAGTGATGATGGGGCATCCCTGTATTGTTCCTAATTTTAGAGAAAAAACTTTCAGTTTTTCACAATTCAGTATGATGTTAACTGAGGGTTTGTCATATATAGGCTTTATTATGTTGAGGTACTTTCCTTCAATGCCCATTCTATTAAGTGTTTTAATCATAAATGAATGTTGTATCTTCTCAAATGCTTTTCTGAATCCACTGATATGATCATATGATTTTTTAAAATTTTGTTTATGTGGTGTATCACATTGATTTGCATATGTCGCATCATCCTTGTGCCCATACAATGAACCCCACTTGATCATGATGTATAATCTTTTTAATATATTGACATATTTGATTTGCTAGTATTGTTTAGGATTTTTGCATTGGTACTTATCAGAGTTATTGGTCTGTAGTTTCTTTCTTTTTTTTTTTTTCTTTTCTTTCTTTCTTTTTCTTTTCTTTTTCTTTTTAGCTATTATCCTTACCAGAGTTTGGTATCTTGGTAATGTTGGTCTCATAAAATAAAGTAGGAAGTATTACCTTTTCTTCAATTTTTTGGTAAGAGTTTGCAGAGGACAGAAATTAAATCACCTTTGAATTTTTGGTAGAATTCACTAGTGAAGCTCTCGGGTTCTGGACTTATGCTTTTGGGGAGGTTTTGGGTGATTATTTCACCTTCCTTATTTTTGATTGATCTACTTAGATTTTTCAGTTTTTGGTTTTTTTTTTTGTGATTCAGTCTAGGAAGTTTACATATTTGTAAGAATTTGTTAATTTCTTCTAGATTATTGAGTTTGGCTGCATATAGTCCTTTGTAGTATTCTTGTATGATCCTTTGTATTTCTGTGGTATTTGTCCTAAACTCTCCTTTTTTTCCTGATTTGTTTATTTGTACCTTTTCCCTTTTTTTTTTTCCTTAAGGAGTTTAAAAAGTGTTTGTCAATTTTATTATTTTTTTCAAAGAACCAGCTCTTTGTTGCATTAATTTTTTTTATTGTCTTTTTTCTCTATTTTATTTAATTCTGTTCTAATTTTTATTATTTTTTTCTGCTGACTTTGGATTTCATTTCTTCTCTTTATAGTTGTTTAAGATGTGCGGTTGTTTATTTGGAATTTTTCTTGTGCCTTGAGATAGGCCCATAATGATATAAATTTTCCTCTTAAATAATTTTGATATAATGAATTTTCATTCTTATTTGTTTTTATAAATCTATTTTTTCTAAAGTTTTATTTTATTGTTTGAGAGGAGGGAGAGAGTGAGAGTGAGAGTGAGAGAGAGAGAGAGAGAGAGAGACAGAGAGAGAGAGAGAGAGAAGTGGGAAGGGCTCACAGCAGTCTCCATTGTTGTACATCATTAACTGTGACATGGTTTCATTCCACACAGGTGGATGTGGGGCTGCATGGGGTGGGGGAACTGAACCAGTGTCCTTCTTCATGGGAGGCTAGAACATTTGCCACCCCATTCCATCTGTTAACCGTTGTGCTGCAGTTTAGCATATGGGTTTGCATGGGCCAAGGCCAGGAATCAAACCGTGGACCTTACGATTGTTAGGCAAGTGCTCAACCACCGAGCTATCATGGCAGTTCCTGTTTCTATGTATCTTTTTTTTTTAATTGTTAAATTTATTGGGGTGACATTGGTTGGTAACAATGACATAGTTTCCAAGTGTACAATTCTACATTACATCGTCTATGCATTGCATTAAGTGTTCACCACCCAGAATCAGCTCTATGTATCTTTTGATCTCTCCTTTTATTTCTTCTTTGACCCAGTCTCTCTTTACTAGAACGTTCTGTCATCTCCATGTATTTGTGTTTCCCCCCACCACTTTCTTTTTTTGCAGTTGATATCTAATTTAAAAGCACTGTGATTTGAGAATATGCTTGGTATGATTTCAATCATTTTAAATTTTCTGAGGCTTGTTTTATATCCCAATATATGGTCTGTCCTTGAGAATGTTCCATGTGCACTAGAAAAGAATGTATAGTCTGGTGTTCTAGGATGAAATGCTCTGTAAATGTCAATTATGTTTGTTCGGTCTGATATGTCATTTAAGGCTGATATTTCCTATTGATTTTCTGTTTGAATGATTTATCTATGTCTGTCAATGGTGTATTTAGGTCCCCTACTGTAATTGTGTTCTTGTCAGTTTCTCCCTTTAGTTCTGTTAGCAGTTACTTTAAAGATTTATTTTTATTGTTTTTGACAGAGTGCGAGAGAGAGATACAGGGACAGAGACAGAGAGAAGGGGGAGGGCCCAGAACAGTCTCCATAGTTGCACATCTTTGGTTTTTCCACATAGTTTCATTTCACAAGTGGGCGGGGCTGCACAGGGCAGGAACTGGGCCAGGGTCTCACCTTGGTGAGAACTGAACTGGGTGCACTCCCCAGTTCAGCATATGGATCCACTTGGACCGGGGCCGGGATTCGATCCTTGGTCCCCAGGACTGCAAAGTGAGCTCTCAACCCCCTGAGCCATCCCAGCTTCCCCAGTAGTTACTTTATATATTTTGTTGCTCTCCCGTCTTCTTGATATATTGTACCCTTTATCATTATGAAATTTCCATCTTTGACTTTTGTTACCTTCCTTATCTTAAAGTATCTTTTGTCAGATATAAATATGGCTACACCCATTAATCTCTGGATGTCATTTGCTTGGAGTATCATTTTCCACTCTTTCACTCTGAGTCTATATTTGTACTTGTAGCTAGATGTGTCTCTAGGAGGCAGCATATTGTTGGGCTTTGTTTTTTGAACCAGTCTGCTACTCTGTCTTTTTATTGATGAGTTCAGTGCATTTACATATAGGAGGATTACTGATATATAAGAATTTCCTTTGGCCATTTTATATTTTGTTTTCTGGTAGCTTGGTATTGCCATTGTTTTATTATTTTTGCCTTTGTGTTTCGACTATTTTAGTTTGGTTGTATTCCATGATTTTTTTTTTCTCTTTTTTATGTTATGCATCGCAGTTTTGAATTTTTTTCAGTTGTTACCATTAAGTTTATGTAAAAGAAAGTTTCATATATATAGTAGTCCTTTTTCTTCAGCATGCACATTATCTCCACTTCCCTTTGAAAGTTCAGACCTTTACTCCCTCCTCTTTTATATTTTTGTTGACACAAATTGTTCTTATTTATGCTGTGAGTTTGTTTCTGAATGGCTATAGCAAATTATCTTCTCATTTTTGGTGTTATCTTCCTTACCCTTTGTTATGTTTAAGTGTATAGTGCCCTATTTTGTGTAGGGGTTGCCATTTTATACCTCTATCTGTTATTCATCTTGCTCATAGTTTTGTATTCTTTTGTCTTTTTGTTCAGGTTGCATAACCTCCTTCAGTATTTCCTATAATGCAGGTTTTGTGGTGGCAAATTTCTTCAGCTTCTGGTATATCTGGAAAGGTCTTTATTCCTCCTTCATATCTAAAGAATAACTTTTCAGGATATATTATTCTTGGCTGGTAATTTCTCTCTTTCAATAGTTTCAATATTTGATTCTACTTCCTCCTTGATTGTAGAATTTCTGCGGAAAAGTATGAAGATAATCTAATGGGCTTTCCTTTGTAGATTACTGTCTTCTTTTTCCTGGCTGCCTTGAGAATTCTTTCTTTGTCATTACTTTCTGACAAGAGAAGGCCTTTTAGGATTGAGGTAATTAGATGTTCTGTTCGCTTCTTGGATTTGAGGATCCAGTGCTTTTCATAGGCTTGGGAAGTTCTATATCCTTCTTCCTCTCCTTTCCTTCTGGTATATCCATTATTCTTATATTGCCCTTTCTGAGAAGTCAGATAGTTTTTTTAAAACTCTCAACTCGGGGAAGCCGGGATGGCTCAGCAGGTTGAGTGCTTACTTTGTAGCCCTGGGTATTGAGGATCAAATCCCCAGCCCGTGTGGATCGATGCGCTGAATTGAGGTGTGCTTCCCATGTTGGAGGCCCCCAGTTTGGTTCTCACCCCCTAATTCAGCCCCTGGCTCAAGGGGGCATGCCTGTCATGCAGGAGGCCCCCAGCCCAGTTCCTGCCCTGCATGGCCCCTGCCCACCTGTGGGAATAAAACCATGTTGAAAACTGATGATGTACAACTATGGAGACTGCTCTAGGCCCTCCCTCTTCTCTCTGTTTCTCTCTGTCTATATAAAAAACAATAAAACAAATCTTTAAAAGAAAAAAACTCTCAAGTCTCTTTCTTTTTTCATCTGCTTCATTTCTAGAATTCTATCTTCAGTACCACTAATACTATCCTCCATCTGGTCAGCTCTATTTTATAAGCTGGCTGTTCTATTCTTTATCTCTTTTTTGAGTTCTTTAGCTCCAAAATGTCTATTTGGTTATTTTTATAAATTATAATCTCTTTGGTAAAATATTAGTTTTGCTTGTTGACTTTATTCCTGAGTTCTTTTAACTTCCTATCTAAGTTTCCTTGCATCTCATTGGGATTTTTCAGTAGTGCAATTGTGAATTCTCTGTCAACTGTCTCACATTTTCATATTTTTAAGTTTATTTTCTGGAAATTTTTAATTTTCAGGAGATTTAAAATTTTCTATCTGACCTGCCTTGTTACCTTTGTTATTCATAGCAATTAATACAGTAGTAAATTCTGCAGCAGGTTGCTATGAAGAGGTCTTTCTTTTGCCTCTGTAGGCAATGCTGGAGTGTTTTATTTTGTCTTGTGTTGGAGCATTTTGTTTTTCTTGATCTATTTCAGCTTCTCATGGTAGGAAATTTTCTGAAAAAGTGGACTTCTTCTCTGTGACCAGGTCCCCTTGATTTCGAGGCACTACCCTCGTGAGAGGATGTAGTGGGAGACAGAGTTCTGAAATCCCAGTGCTGCCTCTGAAACCAGATGCAAAACTGTGCACGTCTACAGCTCTGGGTGCCTCTGCTGTGTTCAGCCATGAAAAAGATAGGGGTGGGGTGGGTGGAAGAGCTGGCTGCTATGTTTGTGGCTCTGTTCTCTTCTGAGTAATGGTGACTGCCAGACCATAGCTGTCTTTCCTATAGCTCCTCCCTTGCCATTGGAATTAGTTGTACTGTGCATCTGCCACTCAGGAACCATCTCTCCAGTTCTCGGGGTTGTATCTTTAATCTGATACTATTACCATTTGTGGGACCTACTGCTAACAGAGGGAGGGTGTGAGGGAGGTGAGCTCCGGTGATGGGAGGTGGTCAGGCTCCCTGGCTTTGTTTTCTGCCTGGCAGTGAGGGCTGTTAGACAGTAGTTTGTTGCACTTCTATCATCAGTTTTTGCCCTGAGGTCTCTGCCCTGATCACTAGGTTTAGCCATATTATATCCTGGCCCCTCAAGCAGAATTGCTGGGGCCACAGAGAGTGCACCTGCAGTCTCAATCCTATTCTCTGCTGGGACTGCAGTGAGCTCCAGGCTGCATCCTGTGGCCCCTGATCCCTCCACTTCTTCCTCCCCTTCTCTGTTTGCCCTGATTTGGATGTTTTGATGTGCTGATCTCTCAGATGTGTTTGTGTGTTGGGTAGGAAATCCTTTGTTGAATTATAGCTGTTGAATTTGTTGTAACTTCTAGGGGAAATATCTAGGAGCACCCCTCATGCCACCATGTTTCTAATGTCACTCCTCTAATAGTTTTTGGTAACAGTGAATGTGAAAGATGAAGCTCATAAAGCTCACCTCTATGGTGAGCAAAAGAAAGCTCTTTCTTTTCTATCACCTTTTCCAGATTTTCAAGACTATGAAATCAATAGTTCTTCTGAGATTTTTGTGCCCAAGGGTTTATGAAACCCATAATTTTAAACCAGAGCTTTCTGGCCTCTTACTTAATGTTTTGGGTCCTCAAGTGTTACTGATATGAACTCTCTCATTACAACTCCTGGGTCTGTCTGAAATCTTGGTCTCATTTAAGACTAGCTTGAAGCTGCTTTGTAATAGCCTCATGTGTCTTAGTCTCCTATTTTTGTGTTTCTTTTTACTTTTCTACTTCTATTTTATGATTACAAAAGTAACAAATGTTCATTGCTTGAAAGTTCATAAAATACAACATTCAGAGAAAAAATATCCATAATCCTACCAATCAGAAGCAACCAGTATTATTCTGGCATATAACCATCTGGTATTTTTTCTTTGATTTTATATTTTTGTAAATCAAGATTATTTATAATTTAATTTTGTATCTTGCTCCCTCCCCACTTGATTATGCCATATTTTTTCATTCCATTAAGAACTCTTTATGAACATAATTTTTAGTGACTGCCTAATATGCTAGAGATGAATGCATTGTAATTTACTTAGCTGTCTGATTTCCTCTTAATTATATTTGTTCTTTTTCCAATTTATGTATGTTTCTTTTTGGTAAAGATAGATGCTGTCAAGGACTTGTAGTTTCTTCATCCTTAGTCATATATTACTACTACACAGTCTTTATCAAAAAGTGGGCTTCTTCCATCTATTTTCATTGATTTATTGAACTTGGTTGACCTTTGTGTTGTCTTAGCATTTTCTCCTAAGCTTCAGCTCATTGTGCTATTTAACTTTTCTGTCCTAATCTTATAGATGCTGCTCACTTGCCCTTCTTTCTATCTTTGGTACATGCCCTTTAAAAGCATCAATCTATCAGAAATTCCTCTGTATGGACACTTTGGAGGTTCTAATGGTGCTGAAAGACATACCTCCTTGAATTGTCCTGAATAAGAAACTTTCCTTTGTTTGCCATGTAACATACTCCTTCTTCCACGAAAAGATGGACCCCTTAGGCAGATCTTCATGAAGAAAGTTTGAATTTGCAGGGCTGTTTTGTTTCCTCAAGAAAATGTACATACATTTCAACAAAAAGAGGTATATTAGTCTGCTTGTGGTGCCATAACAAAATATCACAGACTGAGAGGCTTAATCAATAGAAATCTATTTCCTCACAGTTCAGGGGGATTGAAGTCCAAGATCAGTGCTGAAAAATTGGATATTTGATAAGGCTTTTCTTTCTCGATTTCAGACAACCACTTTCTCTTTGTCTTCAAGTGGCCTTTCCTCTGGGACATGCACAGAGAGAATGTGAGCTCTGGTGTCTCTTTCTTTTCTCATAAGGACACCAGTTACATGGGATTAGAGCTCCAATCTTATGACCTCACTTAACCTTAATTAGACACTTAAAGATTCTATTTTCAAATATAGTCTCATTGGGAATTAGGGCTCTAACTTATGAATTTTTGGCAGGGAGAGGGGCACAACTCAGGCTATATCAAGAAGCAACACAATATTGTGATGCTCTGCAGTTTTTGTATTTGCTCTGTTATGAGAAATTTTGTTTGATTGTTACTGGGAAAAAAATATGTGATAGAGAAGAATAATCTTATCTCTTATTGTCTCCAAGTAAAAGGATGATGTTGTGACTGGATGTTAGCACTGCCCATCATCTCAAGAATAAAAGAATCAACATTAGCCATACTCCTAAGAAGTCTAAGGAGGTTGACTATGGACAAATCTCATTTTGTTTACTCTTTTTAACTGAGAAAAGGGATAGGAGTTTTAAATGCTTGGATATATGAAAAATTTCAGGGGAAATCATCACTAGTAGAGGACTGAGAAACCAATGTGGGTTATTTTATTATTTAATCAACAGGTATTTTTGAAGGCCTACAATATGACAAGGGCACTGCTCCAGTCACTCAGGTTATAGAGGTGAATAAACAAAATTCCTGGCATCAGTAGGTCAACATTTTAGACAATGAACACACAAGCAAATAAACAAATAAATATGTAATATGTAGGTGGATAACTGCTATAAAAAAATAAAGCCACGTAAATGGTGAAGAGAGTTAGTGGATTTGCAAGATTAGACCAGGAAAGTCCTCTTCAAGGAGATACCATCTGAGAAGGGACCTGAATGAAGTGAGAGTGAGCTACGCAGATATTTGGGGAAAAGTGTTCAAGAGAGAAGGACTTGTTAATAGGTGTTTCTGATGTTTTTCTCTTAGAAGTCTTTCTGCTCATTCATTGCTTATAAATAGCAACAATTATTCAGTGTAGGATGGATATTCCTGGATCTTTGACCAGAAAATTTCCCCAAACAAGATTCTCTTCCAATATTTTGATTAGGGCATGAACTTTGTACTTTTTCCTTCTGGGAGCTCCTATGATTCAGGTGTTTGCAAAGCATAAGCATCTTCAGGTACTTAAAACAATTTCATTCTTCTTATTTTTTACACAGAGTGAGCCCTGAAGAAAGCTTGTGTATTTTCCTCATACTCTCAACACATATTTCACCAAGCTTTAATTGTGAAAGCCCAGTCTATTGAGATGCCCTCCCCCAAAAGCATCCTGTGATAAAATGGATTGGATTATACTCTCTTTTTTTTCATCACAGTGTACATTATCATAGTAAAGGCTTTCGAAGTCTTTTAGTAAGATGTTTAATTTTGCTTAATGCTTTTCAAAAATATTATTGACTACGGGACCCTAAATATGGGGTGTCGTATTCAGAGTAGACTCTTTAATTAGAGTTTAGAACTTTTGCACTAAAGCATTATAAAATTCAATATTGTTTAGATGAAATATAAATGTAACATTATTTATAATACTTCATTTCTAACTGGCAGCAAACTCATCATCGGTAGCTTTCCTAAACTACTTTTCCAAGTTAACACACTGGTTGGTAACATAACTACAGCTCTTATTAGAGGAATCCATTTATCTGTGAGGTTAAATATAGTCAAGCCCTTACCTGGTGGTTTTATGCACATCCCCATCTGATATTAAGATTCCTCATATGGCTTCTTTCTTAGGCTTTATTTTATGTTCTCCTGGGACCCAATCCTATTCTTTTTCAACTTTTTCTCTCATTGACTAGTCTCTTTAGCTAGATCTGTAGGACACGCCAACAGTATGATCCATTGTTCCACTCTCTTTGCTCCACTCTTAGATGTTAATACCAAGAGTAGCTACAGGAACACAGAAAAACTGGGTCTGTTTGAAGTCTGGGCTTGATTCCAGTCCTGCCATTTACTTCACATGCAGTGAGGCACTGGGTGACTTCACAATGGGACAGCAATCCCTCTGGAAATGGTGTGTTTGTGTGTGTGTGTGTGTGTGTGTGTGTGTGTGTGTGTGTCTGTGTGTGTACACAAACTTCAATATTATTCTACTGCCATTTTATATAGTAGGTTAGAGGATTAAAGGAGTCACTCAGTCAGGCCCTCAAATGGTACTCTTGACACTTCCCCCTCTAAATCAGATTACAAGATTTTCTTTTGTTGAAGTTGAAAATCCTTTTAACTGATGAAAACCCTTCCATTTTGTTAAGAGTTTCTTTACAGTGTATCCTTTTCCCTCCCATTTAGTCCTGCTTTCTATTATTTCATGCCTTTCCTTTATGGTACCCTGAGATCCTGAGTAAGTAATTTGATATTATTTATCACAGAAGTTGAGGTGGGATTTAGTAAAAAAGAGAGCCTTGGGCAAAATTATAAAGGTTCTTGTTTTTTCCATTTTCTCTTTTTTCCTCTTTCTTTTTGGAAGCTCCAGGTTCTTTCCCCAGGCACCAAGGCCCTTTACACTGTAGCCTCCCAGCCTCGCCTCCATAACTGAGAGATGCCTCAACCAGTCTGGGTCTTTCTCCTACCTCATCTGCCTCACCAATGAAAGCTTATTCCTCATGATTACACTGACTTCAAGTGTGGTGTAGAATAACAACTTATTGGTCACTGATTATTGCTATGTGTACTGTAACCTCTCTCATTTCACACTGGATAGATAGCCATTTTTACTTGAATCTTGGCTTACCTTAAAACTTTAACCCATTTAGCATTACTTTCAGATATTGCTTCTTTTCTATTATTTTACTTGCAGCTCTTGAACCTAAATGTTAAAAAATTCAGATTATAAGGCTAGGACATTGATGCTTTTTTTTAACTTAGAAAAATGGATTTTTTATATGATCCATAATAGAATACATTCAACTGTGAGCAACTAAGTTCTGAAAAATAATGACTTAAATCAAGATGCATGTTATTTTCCTCACATGTACAAGAATTTTAGAAGTGGGTGGTTGGTTTAGGACTTGGAGAGTGGCTCCATATTGTCAGAGGCCCAGATCCTGCTTTCTGGTTATGCCATGCATCGCTCCATTCTTAGAAAGTGTGCTACCTCCTAGAAGTACTAAATAATAGTTCAGTTTGCATCTCAGGCAGAACTTGGTCACAAGGCAACACTGAAATGACTAAGAAGCTATTTAAGACCTCTGCTGTTCGGCCAGGAATGAGCCCGCCTAAAACATCAGGGCTCTTTTACCAAGTAAGGAGTGACTGGATATGGAAGGCAACTGGCAGGCATGGTCACATTTCATTTTCCTAATGATGAAAGTACACACATATACACAGTATACACACACAGAAAACATGGGAAAATATTTCTTCTCAGAGAGAAGCTTACTTAATATTTTGGGTTAGTTTTCCAGTCTATCTTTCCCCCATTCCCATAGCTTTAGCTTTTTATAGACTTGTGAGAAAAGTTGGATCCTATATAAAATTTTAAAAACTCATATAACCAAAGTTGACTACTACTATATAGAGTTCTTTCCTCACAATTAAAATTTTATTACATTTTCTCTAAAATATATCTTTATATATATATCTGTTTACTTTTTGAAGCATCTTAAAGGTGCAGATATTAGTAACAAGCCACAAATACTTTAACATGCATATATATCATAAACTGGAGTTCTATTTTTTTTGTTATTTATTTCTTGAGGTAAAATTAAATGGACTGAAACATACGTGTTCTAAATTTGATTAGTTTACATAACACTTTTAAATTTGCTCTTTTTGAGTAAAGATAGCCCTATTGTGTGATAGTATGTGAAGTCTTTATATGCTAATAAATGTAGATCAAAATAATTATTTTAATGGTTTGTATATGCATTTAACTAATTCCTTGTTGCTGAACACTTTGTCCCTAAGTTTTTACTATTTTAAACAACCGTGTATTAAACATTTTATATCTATTTATTTATCTCTCAATCTATTTTTTGTTTGTTTGTTTGTTTAGAACTTTGAGATTTTACAGACAATTTTATATAAGAGGCAATCTTATTATTTTTAATAACGTTCTTGTTAGTGATTTCTAATAATCTTCCTTCCACTACGTTTTCATGGCCAAATTTTTAATATTTTTTGTTTTGCCAGAAGTTTATACTCTTTCTTCCTTGTTCATATTTTTATACATAAAAACTTAAACCAATGGCTGATTTGTCTACACTTACCCTTATCTACATTGAAAGCCTGACTGTGTAGTTATTTTATTAAATCAAATTGTCAGTGGATAATTCAAAGGTTATAATGTTTGCATTTCTGTTTGCTAAAGGTAATTTTATATTAGGTACTCATAATTCTAACAAGGGTACATGTTCTGAGAACTTTCTATCAATTTTATTTCCAAATGTAAAAAATGATTTTGATAGCTCCTTCTTTCATTGTTATCATAAAACTGGTAATGGAACTGTGAATTTGCCTTTCATCTTAAAGCATTTGTTCTAGTAGCATCGAAAACTCTAAATTGTTTCCATAATGTTCCTTTCTCTTCAAAATAGACTATTTCTGAAGTTCATGCCATGTTTTCCTTATTATAGGCTATTTTGTACATTAACACACTAGTAGAGACCAAGGTCATGAGGTCTAGTGCCTCATTTCAGAGATGAGAAAACTAAAACCCAGAGAAGTTAAGGACCTTGTTTATGTTTAGTTAGGATAACTTTGTCCAAATGTTAAACATGCTTGGGAAGTACTCAAAGGACTAAAATTTGCTCATATGATGAATTAATAATCCTTATCCAAAAAAGCACTAAAATAAAGTTTATTAGGTTTAATTTCTTGACCTTCCGGAAACATCATATATGTTTCTTAATATATGATGTACTCCAACACAGGGAAAAATATTACTCAATAACTAGGTAAAAACTTATTTTTTGCTTTAGAATATAGAAGAGAACACAGTCAACGGTTTGGTGGTTACCTGAGGGTAAAGGGGAAGGTGGGTGAAAGAGCAGGGGAGAGGAGGAGTTGGGAGGGGCCACCAGATATATAGTGATGGAGGGAGAGCTGATTCTGGGTGGTGAGCACATAATGCAATACATAGATGATGTAAGTTAAAGTTGTACACCGGGAAACTATGTAATTGTTACCAACCAACATCACCTCAATAAATTTAACAATAGAAAAAAAAAAAGAATATGGAAGAGAGAGAAAAAGAGGATATTTCTGAATAAATGTTAAAATTACTCAGCTATATAAGATGAAATAACACCATTTGTAACAACATGGATGGAACTGAATATCATCACGCTAAATGAAATAAACCAGACAGATAAAGCTAGTAACCGTATGGCTTCACTCATATGTGATATATATATATAACTGAAAGCAACAAGGAAACAAAACCCTATGGACCTAGTCAATAGTTTAGTGGTTACCTGAGGGTAAGGGGAGAGGGCAGGAGAGTAGGGGGGCGGGGAATTAAGTATATGGGGATGGAAAGAAAGCTGATTCTGATAGGTGAGCACATATTGTAACACATAGACGTAGTACTATAGGATTGTACATCGGGAGCCTCTGTAATTTTTACTAACCAATGTCATCCCAATACATTTAAAAATAACAACAACAACAACAACAGAAATCTAAAAAATTTTTTCAGCTTTACTTTAAGACACTTATGGATGGAATCTAACTGTAATCAGACCCATAACCACTGCTTTTATGGAGCTTATGTATTAGTAAGAAGAAAACATAATGTAAATAATAATCACACTGATAAAAGAATAATTACAAACTCAGATATGGGCTCAGAGAAAGAGAGAGAGAGAGAGAATCCCACTAGATATTGGATGAGAACTTTGGAATATTTCTTTCTAAGCAAGTGATGTGTGAGCTGAGACAGTAGCAAACACTTATACCAGGGGTCCCCCAAAACCCTGAATTTATTCATAAAAATTTGTGTATTTATTCTTGTATATTTAAATTTCCGTCATTTTCAAAGTACTCTCTCTTTGATGCAATATACCTATTGAGAAGCATTTTCACTGCTCAAAACAGTTTTTGAACTTAACTGATTTTGATGGCTTTTAATGCTTCTGCCTTTTTTTTGTTGTTGTTTCACTTCTTCCACATTGGCAAAACATTTTCCTCTGAAGGCTTTTTTCATCTGAGGAAACAAACAAACAAAGTCACTCGGGAGATCAGGTGAATAGAGAGGGTGGGGCACTGGACATGTGTGTTGTCATTCTGCACATTGTTCATGTAAATCAGGGGTGCCTGTGGGCCGCATGCGGCCCCCCGAGGTAATTTTTTGTGGCCCACGATGCTCTGAAATAAAATGAAAATAGAAAAAATTGTTAGGAAGAAAATAGTGCTTAGGGGAGATTGAGGCAATACAGTACCCACAATTTCCTCGTTAACCCTTTAACTACTGAAGATGAGTATACACGTGGCCCAGTGCCTTTCCTGGGGGCCTGTGGGCGTGTATAAACGCGCTGACTCAGTTCCAGCGTCGTTTGTAAATGTGATGTGGCCCATGTGAATCTTGCCTGTTGCACCAAATGGCCTGTGTTTTAATTGAGTTTCACACCCCTGATGTAAATCAATCATCATGAAATGGTCAATTGTGTTGAAGGAGTCTCAAAAAAAAGAAAAAAATCACTGAAGCTGAATACAGCCTCTCACACCACCACCAACTGGTAACACTGGTGCAGATGGGGAAACCTGTACTATAAGGGGCCCACCCTCCAGAAGGTAACTCCCACATTTTTGAGGTCCTCCCTTATATAGTGTCAGAAACAGTGATATAATCTATGGGCCTAAAACACAGCGAAAATACAGGGTCCTCATTAAAGAATTGTTCGGAAGTTGGCCTGAAACCAATCAAATCGGAATTTGATTATTGGGAACGGAGCATTAAACGAAGCTCAGGGACCTTAGTGTGGGGCCCTGTGTAACTTGATAGGTTGTACCCCCATAAAGCTATCTCTGTCTAGCAGTTTCCTTGTGCCCAGCACTGTTCTATGTGCATTTACCAACTTTTACATTTATCAACTCCTGTAATTATCACACTAAACCTGTGGTAAGTTAAAGACAAGTTATTCTGACACTTGCTAAAGATGGTAAGGCAGACTTTATCCAGGTAGATACTACAAATGGCATTTTGCAGATAAGGAGAGAGATTGAACTCCCAGTACAGCAAGAACAAGGGGAGATTGAGAACAAGGGCCCGGGTTTCGGGGTCAGCGAAAGTAAAATTACCAGAGGAAACATTGGGCCAAGGGAAAATTCTGGTTAAACCATTTTGACAGGATTTTTGCTGGAGGCAGGCCAGGGTGATAAGATACTCAGGGTGGGATATTTTCACTAAACTGACCTACAAGCTTTCTTGTTAAAACTGGACTAAGACAAAACCCAAGGCTGAGGCAGTCAAAAAGAGGATTCCGAGGAGACTAGCTCTGATGCCTGCAGAGCACGGAAATCATTTCAGATGTTGTTAGAAAGCAGCGCCAATTACAATGATAAAACCGCGCCTCTTCGTGGAAAGGGGCAATGGTGTTTGAATGTTTAGCAGAGCTTTTTCCATTCACTGAAAAGTGGAAGAGGTTTCTGAAAGGTGAGGTTAGGAATGATGTGGTGCTGGTGGTGGTGGGGGACTCCAAATTCAGACGCCTCAATTCTGAGATTTCAGTTAGCGTGCCAACTTCCTTTTCTGAGCCTGAGGTGTGCAGCCACGAATTTCCAGACTCCCTGTTTTCTGTTCCCTTTAGGGATTTCAGGTGGTGAGTGGGGGGCCACTAGACTACTTTGATGCTGTCTTTCTTGGGCAACTTGGAAAATCCTCTGCATATGATTGTGACACTGAGGACTTACTTGATCTAATTTTTCCTACTAGGCTCAATTGAACTGAACATATCCTTGTTTTTATGAATGCATTAGTGAATTTTAAAAGTTATTCTTGTCAAACCAAAACAAATCAACACATTTTTTAAGTATCAACTACATTTCTTTGCTGAAAGCTCTGCAGTGAAATATAAGGAAGTCTTGATTTTTCCATTGGAAAAGCAGCTTGAATATTTATTATTTTTTAAAAAGACTTATTTATTGTTTGAGAGGAGAGAGAGGCAGAAATAGGGGAGAGAGAGAGAGAGAGAGAGAGAGAGAGAGAGAGAGAGAGAGAGAGAGAGAGAGAGAGA